>PVJH01005860.1:0-107396 GCA_004026705.1 Nesogale talazaci
GGGGGGGTTGGAAGGGTGGGGGACGCGGCCCCTATTTATAACCATTAATAAGCAAATGCCACACACTAGAGTACAACTCGGAGCACAAGGAGGTTTGAAGAGTAAGACTGAAAGCCATCTCGACAGAAAGTCAAGTGCTTCATTTTTAAGTGAGCACAGCTCCAAGCAATGGCAGATAGTTAACAATTAATAGTGGGCTGATAAAACGCTTCGCTGCGCTGCCCGAGTATGACCCAGATACTTATAAGCGCGGATGGAAACCATTTGGGGGACTTAGCAATTCTGGTCTTTGACCTACCGGTCTTTCCTATTTCAGCCAAACTTTTACATGGTGACGCATCTGGTTGTATCATACAGTGGAAGGTCAGGCGGGACCATCCCTTCCAGCTACTTAAAAAGTCAAAGGCCAGACTCAGCACAGTGAACACCATTTATCACAATTCCGGACCCAGCCTGTCAATAGAGCAGAGCCAGTTTCTTTGTTGTTGTTTTTTTCCCTTTTAAAGGCATGATGTAGTTGTTTATGGGCTGCATACTATCATTACATTTCCGGCCTCTCTGCTTTCACATCTATAGGTTTTTGTCGATTATTGTGATAGTTTTCCAGTCTCTCTGAGAAAAGCCATTAAATTTTTTTTCAAGGTTGCCGACGACAGGTAGTGATTAGAATATACTGTCAAATCCCTTCCCCCCACTTTTTTTGTCACATAGCTCACCTGCCAACTTGTTTTTGTTAATTCAGCTCTTCCACCTCTTGCTTGTTTCTGCACTTAGTTGTGGGAAGATGAGGTGGCTGCGACAGACTCAGAGATAGCAGCGGTAGCTGAAGCAAGATGAAAATGAACGATATTTTCAAATCCTAAGCAGGGCGGCAGAGGCTAATAATTACATTAAAAAGGCCCTCTCTAGGTAGGTGCAAATAGGCTAGTCTAAACAAGTGCCACCGTTTTAATATGGACTGTTGGAGAGATGTCATTACCTGAGGAGACTGCCACCTTTCACCTCCAGCCATTGCGATCCGATCCGTTAGGTCTCACTAACGGGGAGGGGAGCGGAGCGGGAGGAACTTGTTTGCAGGGGATTTGTTGTCTCACGCTCAGAGGCAGCTGAGAGACTTGCCAAATGACAGGAAGACGCTTACATTCACAAGGTGTGAGTGCCTAAGTGTTTGTCTGTGTCTAATTAGTTTGCCTTTGCTGGATGGTAGCTCCACAGCCAGGAGGCAGATTGACTCTGCAGGCTGTAAGCAAAGAGGGTTGATTGGTGTTGTTATCATTTGTTTATTTAACCCTCCCTCAAACCAGGAAATGTTCAAAGAAAGAAGAGCCTTTTCTGCTGCTTTGTAAAACTGGCATTACAAAAAAAAAAAAAATCAGAAAAGGAAAAAGGAAAAGAAAGGACACAGCTAGCAAGGTGGCTGTTGCATGTCTCCTTTGTCATGCAGTGAGAGCACAGAGCAGGCAATGGCCAGGGATGCTCTTTGTTCAAGAACACAGAACGTTTTTGCTAGGAGAGAATAGACCTGTTGCTTGACTTCTTAGGACTGAGGAAGCTTGGTTGGGGAGAAGTGCTTCTTTGTCCTTCCTCAATTTTATAAACCACCATGGAAAGGAAAACAGTGGCCTGGGCTCTTGCTGTAGTCTCTTCTGGCGCAGTACAAACCATGCTGAAAGATACTGTAAAGGGAGTGGGGTGTGCGTCATCTTGGTTGCCTTTCTGCTGTGTGGATGTGGCTTTTGCACAGCAATCACTGTTGACAGCCATTCCCTGGTCCTGAATCATTCAGATTTTGGGGTGTTTTTCTTGTGGGGTCAGGCCGCAGGAAAGCTTGATTCATAGGCTCACTTCTTTTGAAATGGTTCTCAAAGCTGCCTCAAATACCTGTTGGAACTCATGGGGCTATTACTTCAGGTAGGTTTTGACACACAGTCAGGTTTTCCAAGAACAGTTCATACCACAGATCCTTATGTAACTAGCAAAGAAACACAAACAAAACCCTGAGGATGTTATAAGAGCTATTTTGTTCTATGGGTCAGTTTCTTCTAAGATGTCGTGAGTGTCCTACTAAGGGCTTCTGCCTCGTTAACTGAACACAATAGCTAGGAATTAGTAGTAAATGAGTGAACAGGCTTATATGAATCGATTATAATACTCTTGTATACTTTATCTTTCAGCGTTATTTCTTTAACTGTTGCTTGTTAGCCATGAAAGGACAAGGCCTGGAACCTGTGCACAAGGATGGGATATAATATAATTCCTAACTTTTCTTTAAAGTTGAAGAAGGCTTGATCATGCAATGGTTGAGCACTGCTAACTAAAGGTCCACAGTTACAACCTACAAACCTGTAAGAATCAACAAATGATCTGCCCTTATGAAGACCACAGTCTAAGGAAAGCTGTGTGGGCAGATCCACTCTGTTCAATTGGGTCTTTGTGAGTTTAGCTTGACTCCACAGCACACAGTAACAACAGCATTAATGTCTACTATGTATTTGGCAGGAGTCCCTGGTAGATCAAACAGTTAACAGTCTTAGCCACGGATAAGCCTAAAACTAAACCAAACCCTAAGTCTAACACCAACCCTCACCCTCACCCTAACCCATCTATGTTTTCTAATGCCATGTGATCAACTCGCACTACATTTGCAACTGACCAGTAGATCACGATTGATGTATTGAGCTTTTTGAGTTAGAGACTCATTGGCACCCAGGAAGAATGTTCTAATGAAACGACGTCTGGAATATCAGCAATTGAAAATCTGTACAGTTCTAGTCAGTCAAGCACAGAGTCACCATGACCCAGAAGCCACCTGACAGCAAATGGATTGTGTTTTGTGCCCCAGACATTGTGTGAGTGGCTTTATGTAAGCATTGGCTCATCTAATCCTTCAAAATACCCTCTGGGAAGGGTACTATGTTTATTTCCACCTTATAGGTGAGTAAAACTGGGCTCCACTGTTCTAAGAAACCTGACAAAGGTTGGCCCAATACTCCACTAAACCTGGAGGGGGTTCCTGGGTGGGTCTGTGTGGCTGTGGAGCCAAGTGAAAGCCATGAACACCTAACCAGAAAGAAGTCAAGATCGCAGCTCAGAGCAAATGCATCATGTGCTAGGATGACTATAATGTTCATAGTGTTGATATTATTGATTTTTACTTGCTCTAATGATAGGTATACTGAAACCTGTGACTATATTAACCATTTCAACGTTTTTCTTTAATATCTCTTTTAGAAACTCGAAGAAATTCCTATTTGAACCCTTTTCAAAGAAAGGTGATCCAACAGAATGCAGGGAGCATTAGACAGTATTTTAACTAGCATTCACCTCAATTGATCCCGCCTCATAGGAACCTTACATGGCTTTTTCATGACTGTCCATTTATATGGGACTGGCCAGGCTCATCTCTTTCCCATGAAGGAACTGGAGGGTTTGAATTGCCAACCTGTGCTTAGCAGACCCACACCTGGCCCATCGTACCATGATTGTTCTTATTAATATAAAACATGAGTAAATTTTGCTGGAAGAATGTTTAAAAATGATTTTAGCAGCACAGTGACAGAGCTCTGCCAGAAATTTCAGCTGAATTCAGAAGACATAGAGGAAGTGTATCACTGTTGATGCCAGGTGAATCTTGGCTGAAAGCAAAGGATATCGGAGAAATGCTTATGTGTACTTTATTGATGATGCAAAGGCATTAAACTGTGGATCATAACAAACTATAGATTACATTACAAAGGATGGAAATTTCAGAACATTTAATATAGTGAGTGATAGTTATTCTAGCAGAATAAGGGAATAATACATTATTTAAAATCAGGACAGACTGTGTCAGATTTGTAGCTTTTACCCTACTTATTCAGCCTGTATACTGGGCATATAACCCTAGAAACTGGACAAGATGAAGAAGAACATGGCATCAGGATTTGAGGAAGACTCAGGAACAACCAGTGATATGCACTTCTATAGTTTACAAATCCACTCCCACTCTGATGTTGGTTCCTGGGCTAGGAGTGAACCTGGAAAAAGGGGTCAAAGCCATGGATACAAATTAGGCTATCTGACACATGGGGGCCAGTACTTTTCCATCTTTATCATGCATAAGAATATCTCCTGTTAAAAGACAATCCTGCCCATATTCCAGAGATGTCTGTCAGTGTTGGTGGGCTTCAGCATTCTGCATTTCTAAAAGGATCCCTGGAGATGTTGATATTGGTAGTCCTTGGATCACATATGGAGTTACTACCAGGTTTATTTGTCTCTATACTTGGGACATATTGCCATGAAAGACCAATCCTTTGGAGAAGGATATCATGGTAGGTAGAGTAGACTCCCTCACTGTCATTGAGGCAAATTGATGCTGACTCATGAGGAACCCTGTAGGGCAGGGTGGAGCTGCTCCTGTGAATTATTGAGAATGCAGCACATTATGAAAGTAAAAAGCACTATCTTTCTCCCAGGTAAAGTAGCGGAGCAGTGAAAAGGCCACTATGGATCAGAACTGACTTGATGGCACCTACTATCAACATCTAAACATCTCTCTGGAAAAGCAATGAAAGGGTTTTCTGAAAGAGATCCATATTTGTGTCATTCTAAATAAAAATGATCTAATAGAAGGTGGAAATTACAAGGATATCACATGGAAGTAATATTTTGCTGAATATCCATCAACAACTGCAGCAGAACATCAACAGAAGGCTGCAAGAGATTCAAGCAAGATTCAGAGGAGAACGTGGGCCAAAGGATATCACTCCTGACATCAGTTTACTTCTGGCTGAAAGCAGAGAGTACAAGAAAGATGGCTACTTGTGTTTTATTGACTATCTAAAGGCATTCAATAATGTGGACCATAAAAACCTATCAATACAAAAAAACTCCCTATGAATACTAGCCCCAATATAAGAATAATTAGTTCTTATGACATAGCCCTACATGATGCTTGAACTCCTGAAGAAATCACTGAAGATTTCCGTGGTGTATGGGTGCTATAGAATAGTGTGGTGAAGAAACTAAATGGTGCCAGATTATCAGAAAGAATAGTATGTGGCGTCATGAAGATTTGTTTTCAAACAAACAGCCATCTAAGTGAGGCATCAACTAAGTTTACATGGAAGAAGAATGCCACAAGCCTGTGTGATCCAAGGATTGCAAATAATAAAATACAAATCTAAAGGAGGAAATGGTATCAGAGCTCAAATAGGGAACACCTGGTTTGCATAAGGCTATGGATGGTATTAGAAGCACAAAATCCATTTGCAGAGTCCATGCATGGATTAAGCCTTGAATGATTACTCTGATCATAGTTGAGGAATATGAACAACCTTGTTATCAGCACTTGTAACATCGATTATGGAAGATGCAATTAGTTACAATGCAATGTCTTATCATTTGATCTCCCTTTTGACCATGGACCAGGCATGTGAGTAGCCTGTAAACATTCAGAATGCATTGGAAAGTGGATGGTTGCAGATGCAGTTCAGGATATAATTTAGAATCTTGTCATTTGATCTCCATTTTGATCTATTTAAATTTGTTCTAGTTTTTAGTAGAGTTTTTAAGAGTTATTTTTGACAATTGATTGTTCATTTGGAGTTAATGCATTTAGTATATCATTCCATAGTTCAACCACATCAAGCAAAATTGTACAATTACTACCACAATCAGTTTCCAGACATTCTTTTTTTTTCTGTACTCCTTGAATCATATCTCTTAGTTTTTAATATTTTCTACTTTCTTTTTTGTTGAGACGTTTGTCTGTTTTACTTTCTTATGGTGGAAGTTACATAATCTGGTGTCAATTTGGGAATTGAGAGGATTAAGAGTGAATGGATGGAGTCTAGTCTGTCAATTGGGTCATAGTCAATGAATCCTCTGTATGGACATGGCCTTCTCCTGAGGAGGCTGGCAACTTCCTCCTTGGAGGTGGCAGACACTTCTCTCTCTCTGCTAAATCCCTGAGGGATACTCTACGTGGCACTACACTGATAGACCCACATGCCCTGGAGACTGGAGGAGCCACATAAGAAGCCTTGGCAGTGCTGATATGTTTTCTCCTACCACTGCATCCACAGATTTTGCACCCACTGGTCTGTGATCTTCCTGCATTCAGTGTCATTGCTTGTGTTTGGTGAGTCTGAAGAGGACTTTATAGATTGGTATCAGACGTATGGACTAAAATCAGGCTTATGGACTTGATCTGGACTGGGCTGGGATGTTTTCTCAGTATTCAATTGCTCTTGCATATTAAGCTCTTTCTTATTCACATATGAGGTCTCATGAATTTGTTTCTCTAGTTTATCCATACTAACACACTTATTCTTGTGGTTTATTTATTTTTGTATATGAAATGCAGGATAGGTCTATCTAAAGAAATGGATTTATTGTTGTTTGGGGGTATGGCAAGGAAGGCTTGTGGGAAATGGGACTTATCATAAGGATGAATACAAGAATAAAGGGAATGTTCTAAAGCTGATTGTGAGGATGACTACACAACTCTTCATGATATGACTGAATTATTTAATTGTATGATCTCTGAGTTACATGCCAATAAAACTGTTGGAAAAAAAGAAAATGGAAAAAACTATGTATAGCATTATGAAAAATGGGAATTGTAAAATACTTAAATTGTGCTCATGTGGCACCTATACACAGACCAAGAAGCAGTTATTTGTATAGAACAAGGGACTATTCAAGCGTAAAGCCAGGATAAGTGTGCATCAGTGTTTTATCCTTTCATCATACTTATTAAACTTTATACTGAGAAAATAATTCTAGAAACTGGACTATATGAAGAAGAACATGGCATCAGGACTGGAGCAAGGCTCGTTTATAGTCATTGATATACAAATGATACAAACTTGCGTGCTGAAAGCTAAGAGGATTTAAAATACTTCATGAGATTGAAGGTTTCCATATAGATTACTAGTAAATGTAAAGAAAACAAAAAAATCCTCACAAGTGGCCCCAAAGATAATATCTGGTTATAGGAGAAAAGTTTGACACTGTTAAGGATTCTGTCTTGCTTGGATCCACAATCAATGTTCATGGAAACAGCAGTCAAGAGGTCAAAAGTCGTCTTGGGATGAGAGCATCTGATGTACAATACCTCTGAATACTGTCGAAGAGTAAAAAGGTCACGATGAGGACGAAGTTGTACCTGATCCAATCCATGATACTTACAAACACCTCATATGAATATTCCAGTTGGACACTACATAAGGAAGACCACAGGAGAATTGACTTGAATTCGTTGGAAATATCACTACTGATGAAGATTGTTGAAGGTAACATGGACTGACAGAAGAACAGACAAATCTGTCTTGGAAGAAGTGCAGTCAGACTGCTCCTTAGAAGTGAAGATGGTGAGACTGTCCCTTGCCCTTTGGACGTGTTATCAAGAGAAAGCAGTCTTTGAAGAAGGTGATCGTGTCTGGTAAAGTAGAGGGTCAATGATAAAAGGAGGCCTGTGATTAGATGGATTGACAAATGACCCTAACAGAGGGTGTATGCACAGCAAAGATGGTAAGGAAGTCACAGAACTGGATAGTGTTAAGTTCTATAGTATGCAGGGTTGCTAGGATTGAAGCGGACTTGATGACATCTAACCATGTTTTTCCCAACTCTTCCTCCTGTCTCTTTCAGTCACCTTCTAGTTACAACCTTTCAGTCCTTTTGGTTTGCAAGCTTCAGTCTCATGTCAGAACAGTTCTTCATTGATACACCAGGTTAAAATTTCACATGGTTTCTGTGTTTATGTGTTGCTGGTAGAGAGGGAGGAGCAAGGAAAAGGGAAGTGGAATTCATGGTTTTGTGTTCCAAGTTACTGCTTGAAGAAAACGCTTCAGACCACATGTGATACCACATGAAATATGGAGCAGGAAAGCTCAGCTCAGCTCAGCCATGTCTCCTGTGGGACTCATGGCCTCACTCTCCTATCTTCTTACTGGGTGTGGGCTGCCACAACCCCACCAAGAAAGCCACTGTGAACACTGAAAGTTATCTTTATTAATGTACTGTGTGAAGTCATCTGTGAGTAGCTTAAATACTGCCCTCAGTTCTCCACCATTGGACATTATGGATCCCTAGAGTGTACCTTTCAAGGTTCAGTTTCCATTTTATTTTCTGAAAGAACCAGATTGGTCTTGCTTCTTGCATCTTTTCCCGGGGTCTATCTCTGCAGAGACATTGGGAAGCACAGACTTTCTGGAAGACTGGACTCTGCAGTCTAGGCTGGCTGAGGTGCGTCCAGCAATGACTTAGCCTGACCACCTTTCAAATCCCTTGCCTGCTAAGTCCGGATAGTAATGCTGACCTACCTTCCTGGAAATCCATAACAGATGATAAATAATTGACTGCAGAGAACCTGGAAAATTCCAAGTGCTACCTAAAAGCATGATCATAATGCTACCTCCTAACTGACCCACACATTATGGCAGGTCAAAGAAATCACACCCGTCACAAATACTACATATTCCGGATGTACTTGTGAAGTCTTGCCACAGGTGTAGAAGCCTGGTTATTCCTCCTAAAAAAAGCCCCACAAAACAAAAACCACCCATGAAGAGTAATTTCCTTTGGATGTATCAAGAGCCTAACTAGAGTTTAAGGGCATTTTTGTTGAGACTGAGGTTTTCACAGGAAAAAAAATATAAATCTGTTTTCTGTTGTGTCAAAGAAGGGAAGAGAGATGTGCAGAAACTCACAGGCTGGCTGGGGTAATAGGTTGCTCTTTCCTTTCACCCCGATTTGTTGTTTGATTTATTTGTTCATTTTGATTTTGACTTAAAAACATGTACTGAGCATCTGTTAGGTGAATAGAACATATCTCCTGCTCTTGTCGTTGTTGTTAGAAGATGCTGTGGAGTCAGTCTGTGCCTCAGGGGAAGCCCATGGAAAATGAAACTGCACAGTGGAATGGTCCTGCACTCTCTCACCCTTGAGATCTATGGGCTGTCATTGACTGATTTGGGGTAGGGCTTTCTTTCTAGACATAGTTTGGAAGCTCTGCAGAAACCTTTGCAACAGCGTAGCAAGATGTCACCTTCCACTGAGAGATGGGGGTGGGGTCGTTGTGCATGGACTGCATTGGCTGGGCATGGAAGCTAGCTTTGCTGTAGGAAAAGCAAGGCTTTTCTGAATGTACTCCAAGTTAAATGTACTCCAAGTTAAAAACTCATCTAAAGAGAATATAGCATGTACTTCCGGGATCTGGAGGGTTGAGAACCTCCTTTTGGTCTGAAAGAGTTTAAGGGTGAGGATATGGATTCTGGGGTTGGACATTTCCTTCCTTTATCCTGACTCCAAAAATTTGCATGTGCTAGGCCTATAGTGAAGCCCTAACATAGTTCTAATATACAAAGTTGCAAGCTTTGCAAACTTCAAACTGTTGTGGTTTCAAGTATTTGGCTTAATTGTTGGGCATATGCTCTGAGAACTGAGGATGGGTTCCAACCTGGTGCTGGATATTTAAAGCACATTTCTGGCTGGCATTTGTTGCTGTTGAATTGAGTCTGACTCATGTTACAGAGTAAAACTGCTTCACGGGGTTTCTTGACTATAATCTCCAGTGCCATGCTTTTCTCCCATGGTGGGTGTAAACTACCAATTTTTAGGTTAGCAGCTAACCCCGAACAATTTGCACCACCCACCGACTATTATTGTTAAGGCCCCCTTTTATGAACAGAGATCCCATGGAGGACTTAAAACACTCAGAGAAAGGGAACATAGAAGGTAAAGGATTGGAGGAGCTGTGAGAATAGGAAATCAGGAGAGTTGCAGATAAAGTATGGAATGTGAGAACTAAGGCTTTGGTCCCTCCACTATTTTGGTTGAGGACACCTATTTTGAGAAGAGCTCCATGCTAAGGATGTTCCTTCCTCTTCTTATCAGTCACAGATGATGATATCCTTAGGGGGCTGGACACATGGACACACACACACATATACACACACACACACACGAGTTCAGGGCTAGGAGATGTCCCTAATGTCTTGATGTGCGCTAGTGTTTCTTAAGTTCAACCCTAAAATTCCCTCTCCATCCCACCGAATCACCTAGTAGTTATAAATGTAGGTTCCCAAGTCCTCTGCACAACCACACATAAGGTTCTTTTAAGGCAGGGTTGTTGAGATCTGTATTTTGATGCACAAAAGGCAATTATAACACATGAAAATTTCATAACTATTAATGTGAAGTCCTCTTTGGGGATAGTGGATGTGCTGCTGTGCTGCGATCAGAATTTCACCCTTGTGTGCATCCCTGCAGAGAAACTCTAGTGAATTTTTTTTTTTAACCACTGCCCTGGTGGGAGTAGGAAACCCAGCCTTGCTCCTGGAGAGCTGCTGCTGGATTTGAACTGTGAACTCTGTGGGACACAGTCCTACACTCAACCACTGCGCCACCAGAGCTCAGCCGAAATTTTTTTTTTTAAGATGCATAAATGCCGGAAAAATGGAAGGTGTAATGATCATTAGCTTAGGGACCCTGATAACAGCACGATAAGCATTTGGCTGCTAATCAAAAGGTTGGTAGTTCAAATGCACCTAGCGGCTCTTCACAAGAAACCCATGGCAATCTGTTTCTGTAAAGATTACCAGACCTAAGCACCAAAACTATTGCTATTGAGTTGTTTCCAATTTAAGGTGACCCTGTGTAGGATTTCTGAAGCTTTGTGAAGCACATAGCCTCAACTGTCTCCTACAGAGAGGCTGGTGCCTTTGAACCACTGACTTTGCAGTCAGGCATCCAACAGCCTCCCTTCAAGACCACCAGGGATCCTTATGTAATGAATTCAGCTTAGAAAACTCTACGGGGCAGTTCTACTCTGTCAAATGGAATGTGTATGAGTCAAAAAATCACCCCCAACACCATCCATGTGTTACTGATTGGAATTTAGTCATTGACTCCGACACATTCGCCTGCCAATGCACGCTCAATTCGAAATTCACTGCCATCTCATTGACTCAGCCTCACAGTGATCCTGTAGGCTAAGGCAGGACTGCCCTGACGGTGTCCAAGGCCAGCTCTTCACAGCAGTAGAAAATCTCACCTTTCTCCCTAAGAGTGGCTGCCTATAAGGCTGTAACCCCTATAGCCCGAAGCCAAAAGATGCTCCTAAATACCAAAGCATCATAGATGTTGTTAGTTCTGATGCAGGGTGTCCCCATGTGTTTAGAGTGGAAGTCTCCATGCAGTTTTCAGGGCTGTTGTTATCTTTTAGAAGCAGATCACCACTGGGGCTGCAACAATAGAACTTAATTGGAACTTAGTTCTAATTTAGATACCTTTAAAGAGGAATTTGATGGACTCCTTAGGAAACTTGTTTTTATCACAGATACTATTCCTTTTGCTCTGGGTTATTAGCAAAAGGCAATCTGTGATTTTTGTTCCTTTTCTAGTGTCCTTGAGGCCAGGAGGCACCATGGAAAGGACTGGCCTCACAATCTGGCTGCCCTGGGCATTATGTCCTGACTTGTTCCCTTGTGAGCTATGTGATTTAGATAGGGACTCTTCCTCCCTGGCCCTTAGGAGCTTCATCTGTGAAACTGGAAACTTCCACGTCTGCCGGATAAGGCCGATGAGAGAATCAGCATTCAGCAGAGGCACACAGGCACTCAACAAATGCTTATCATTATTCTTTTAAATTCCAACTTTCCTCAAAATTTGATAACTTAGTGGTAGGTTACCCTCTGGTAACCCTGTCACAATCCTGTCCTACAAAGCCCGCCTAATCTCAGCTTTACTAATTTGTCTTGTGAAATGGCTGTGATGAAACAAATTGTAATTACATTGGATGATCACTCAGAACATTAGCGCTGCTGATGTTGCTGGGTCCTTGCCTGCCTTGCTTGCATGCGCATCTGCAAGCGACAAACAGCCAGCACTTAGCTCTTTCTGCAGTGGTCAGCAAGACCAGGAACCAGGAGCAAGACCAACGTTGAAACGAAAGGGAGTTATTGCCACATCAATTCCCTGTGCTCGTTCCATTAAAAAACAAAACCAAAAACCTTGTTATTGTGAATTGGGTGAAGGTTTACTGAGATGGGTTTTTCATTCCCTGCTTCATACACATTTTGTCTCCTCTCTTTGATTGCAACCCTCGCAGTGGAATGTCACTTCACCCACTTTTCTTGTGGCTCCTGTTTCTGTTCCTCCTTCTTTCCCACCACCTCTGTACTTTGTCCTTGGGGGTATGCTGCCCTCTTGATTTCAACTGGTTGATTATAAGGAGTGCATATCCCACTACTGTCATTGTTGCCCTTAAAGACCCGTCTATTGTCTGGCTAACAATGAAGTCATGGGGATGAGGTCATTTTCAGACCTGATGCGTGATGAGGGGGCATAATTTCCAGGTTTCCACCATTCTCTATCCAACCAGTGAGCTTGATCTTTAAAAAAAAAAAAGCTTTGCCTACTCTTTTAGCTTTGTGATTTGTTTTCAATCCAGTGGGAAAATGTAAGTAGTAACCATGTATCACACATACGCTAAGCCTGTCTTGGACAAGAGCAGGCGATTTATATAATTCATTCTGTATCGTGGGAGTTTATAAAATTTCATCAGCTTATGGGAATTGTTAGAAAATCTAGGGAATTAACAGGGAAACTGGAGGAGACTTCTTCTTTTGAGTATTGGTAAAGTACCAGTTAATGTGTACTTCTGGGTAAAATGAGTAATAAAAGTTGTCAAATCTAAAATTGGTTGACTGAAATTTATTCTCAGTTTTACAATAGATCTTAATCAAAAGGTTATAGCTGTGAGGGCTTTCATGACAAAATATGTATATATTTAAGTTTCCTTGGTTGCGGAATTACATCAAATCTAACTGATGTAAATTTATTCAGTGGAAAAAAAACCCCACTACCATAATGCATTCATTTGCATGTGCAATGCCAGTTCAATCTTCCTCATTCCCACCCCCACGCCCACCCTTTTGTTTTTAACTCTCTCCTTTCTAATGCTGTCATTCAGGATAAAAAACCATAGAGGTGAAAACAATTAAATTGAAAATCTAAGCTACATTAAAAACTAGAATTCCATGCTTAGACTTGATTTCCCTATAACAAAGTCAATGTCCATGCCATATACGTAATAGGAGCAACTTTTGATTGTGGTGATTACTAAATGCTTTCCCTGGTAGAAGGGTGAACTTTCCCCCCCATTGACTCTCCAGTGTGATGTCAATTGTGTTGGTTGCTTTGAGGTTCGCCATTTGCCCCACTCTCTTCTATCCATCTTGTGGCATACCATTTTTAAGAAAATGTCAAAAATGATTCAGAAAAAAATTGAGTCATTAGATTTTTGAAATACCAATTGAATCAGAAGCTGGTGACCTAGGGTGCTTGGTAGCTGTGACTTTATAGGGCAGCACTGCGGCCACTGGTCTCTGATGAGAGAGGTACACTGTGTGTCTTTAGGTGCATTGCTTTTCAGCCACCAGAATCTCAGCCTCCTTTCCAGTTTGCAGTGGCATGGCAGGAACCGGTATGCTTGGTTGGAACTAGATATTCCGAGAGTGTGTTGGTGGTGAAGAATTCTGCACTACACAGGGGAAAAGGGAACCCTGTGTCTGCCTATATGCCTCTCCAATGTAAGACTTTGCTGCAATGTAAGACTTTGCCAGAATCTGCAGGTAAGAGCTTGTTTTACTCCTGCTTTAAGTCACAGTCATACGAGACCAGGTGAAATAATATCCACCCTCTTTGCAAGGCCTCTTTTCACACTGACTAGGAAGAGGCCACTGACTTGGGATCATTTGGACAATTTCCAGCTGGACACATGCCTTCTCTTAGAGTTAAGATGAGTGCTTTATCCTTTGTGCTCAAAAGCCTTGCGATCTTGAAAACTGGACAAGGCACAACTGTTTTCTTTTTTACCTCTCTTCTCCACTGCTTGGGTCTCCCAGAGAACCGTTTTGTCGGTAATCAAAGTCAGAAGGACATCTGAAAAGGAAAGCCATCAATATGATAAGTCTAGGTTCTGAATTTAACTCAATGCCTAATGAATTTCTCAATTCAAGAATGAGTTTTAGGAGTTGAACCTCCTGGATTTAGGCACGGTGAGCATGCTTTATTCCTAGGGTTATTTCCTTATGACTAATGTTAAGTTTTGTTTCTTGTTCATATATCTCAAGAGTTTGACTCAGTGAAAGAGGGTCAAAAAACAGCCTCAAAGTCTAAGCTAATGCCTCTGTTTTTGCACCCTCCTGTCATCCATGCCTTTCCTTAGTACAACATTTGTCATGTGTCCTTTGTCTTCTCAGTCTCCTTTGGCACATTACAAGTTCCTTGATGTGGGGGTGTAACTTAAATTCCTGGGACTCTACCCAGCCCTGGACAAAACCTGGAATACAGGTTGGTCAGCACAGACAAATGAATGGATGATGGAAATAAGGCATGGTAATAGTGATTGGCACTTTTCACGGGCGTCCTGGATGGGACTGGGAAATCCAATACTTTTCTCTTTAGGGGCATACTTGAGATGTATGGAATCCCAATGGCTTCTACTGGAATAAAAGAAAAATGCATGGTATACAATTCTAACAACTTCCCTTTAATTCAGAATTCCCATGACAAGTCAGCCTGGATCCTTCAACTGAGGGCTCTCTGAGTGGAAGTTGACTGGAGGGCAGTGAGTCTCAATATAAAAAAAAGACCATTATACTTTTATAGTTACCTTTGATTTACAAGCAAAATTTTGGTTTACGTCTAGTCTGACCACAGTCCAGAGCAAATAACTGAGAGGATGCTTGGACCTAAAGCACTTTCCTGCTGTAGGTAAAAACAAACAAACAAACAAACCCACATAAACAGGGAGTAGGATGGCTCATTCTATAGGCTGCTAGACAACAGTAGCAGAAAGGTTGTTAGGCTTCTCTGCAAGTGAAAGAACTTGGCTTTGCTTTGGTCAGAGAAGTGCACACAAGAAGAGAGTGTCCTTCTTCCTAGTATGTGCATCCCCTTTCTCTGTCATGACCTCGACCACGAGTGCAAAGTGGCCCGATGAATGCCAGATGAGCATGTAGGTTGGTGGGGAGGTGCTGGGAGGGAGATGAAAGGCTGGAAGGGGAAGCTTTTCTTTCTCCATGGAGGGCTAAGTGCTAAGGAGGGCAAATGGCTAAGTGCTCAGCTACTCAGTAAGGCTAAAACTGGGTATATGTCTTCACAGGAATAGGAAGTTCTCCCTCACTTCAAGGAACTCATGATCTACTGGAGGAGAGTGAGGAGTCCAACGAAAGGCCGGCAGTTCAGGGAGAGCTAGCGGTTCCCTGGAAGAAAGGTTTCAAAACTGCTGGTATTGGAAATGCCCCGGATCCCAGTTCTACTCAGAGGCACACACGGCGTCTCTCAGAGTTGGAGTTGACTCAGTTGGCGACTATTGTGGTGGTTGTTTATGGCCTGAGACAGGAAAGCCTGTGCCTGCCCTTCCCAGGTGCAGCCACTCTGTTCAATAGGAGGGATTTCCCTGGCTTTCAGGCTTCATCTAGCTGCCTGGGAGGCTCAGCACTCCTACAGCAAATGCTCGCTCTTTCCATTGCCCAAACCGCTGAGATGATAAGGCAATGTAACAATGCCATCCATAGAAGAAAATGACCATGTCTATGGAAAATGTATATATTCATAATGGCTTCCTAACCGACTCTCTCCCCCTTCCTCAGGGGAACTGATAAATTTGGCAAAGTGAGCTCTGTCTGGGGAAATGGGGCACTACACGAGGAAGATGAATGTGCCGGGGGAAACCTCCACAGAGGCCCAGCGAGTCCTACTTTACGCAGCAGCACATTGACAAGGTGCTCAGGCATCAGAAAAGGAGCCCATTACAGCACTTGTCCTTCAGTGTCTCCTCTCTCCTTATTTACATATTTCCCATAAAAGGTACATCTTCAGAGTTCAGCTCCTAAAAGCGTACATGCTAATTTTTCTACAGATCTATTATGTATGAATAAGAAGAGTCTATTCTCTTCTTGGTGTGTGGAGGATTTGTGCATGTAACCCCCCTTTAGTGTTAATGGCAGATCGATGCATAATTTCTCTAACTCTGAGAATCCAGCGTGCCTGACTAAGCCATGTGCAATTACTTACACACACAGTGGCAGGAAGCAGGTAGTGAGGTAAGGGATCCAGGGTGTGAGGCTGGATCTCAGCTTCTCACTTTTTATTATTATTATTATTATTTTGGTTCTCACTTTTTAGTGCTCCTGTGTTCAAAGGAGATGCCGATACAAATGAACATCTTTTGTACACACAGGGTATGGATAGGAGAGATGTGCTTATCTTAAAGCACCTGTGACATGTTTTCATAGTTTTTTAAGTTTATTATGATGTCTCTGCTCTGCAAGACTATGAACTGGCTGTGGCTAGGGATTTCACAGCACTGTCGTGTGCCTGGCTCAAAGAAGGGACTTCATACACACACACACACACACACACACACACTAAACTGTGATTGAATGTATGGATGGACAAAATAAGTTTTTAATATTGTTAGCTATTGCCATCCACCCCTGACTTATGGAACCCACCCACACCCCCCCCCACCCGAGAAGAACAAAATGTTGCCCCTTCCCAGATCAAGCCCTCTTACCACTAACACACACACATCTCCATGAACCATGAATACAATAGCCTCTTTTTCTCAATGCATCATCAGTTGAGGGTCAGATTTTTGTGTTTTATAGGGTTTTCCCCAGTGGATTTTTCAGATGGAAATCATCAGGCATTTCTTCCTAGTCTTTATCTGGAAGCTTCACTGAGAACTGCAGCATTGTAATAAGACTGAAATCATCACTGGAGGCGCTTTAGTGGAAGTTGAACTAGGGTTCTTCACCTAGAAGGTGAGAATATGACTACTGATCCATCAGGCCTCTGTTATGTTAATAAGCTTTGAACCTGAATTTTAGCTCTGATGTTCTTTACTTTTGGGTGGGGAACCATTAGTGGCTACTATGTAACATGTATTCCCCCCCCTCCCTTTCAGAACCTTTTTAAATGTGCTATGAGAGTGAATCTTTCTAAATTCAAAACAGCTCAATTCAAAACAACTAAAACTTTAAAGGAACTGTGAAGAAGTCTTTGTTAGTTGGCAAAAGAAGTGCATTATCTGTGACCTGTTTTGTAGAAAGGTGCATATTACATGGAGGAATATAATATGATACAATGTTTAGAGACTTCCTAAGGAATAAGAAAGCAATACTTTGCTTCTAGACAGAGAATAAGGCAGGAAACTTACAAGAAGGTGGGAGGAATATGAGTCATGGAATAAGAGAAAATTAATAAACATTCAATCATTCCAGAAAGTGGCTTATGACCAAGAACCACGACCCTAAAGGGAGATGTCGAGGCTGCACTGAAGGCATTGCCTAACAAAGCTCAAAGGATTGATGGAATACTAAGTTCAGCACGTCAACAAATGGAGACAGTGACAAGTAATGAAAAGTAATACTGACTTGTCAATGCTGGGAATTTTAAGAGATAGTTATCTGGCCAGAGAATTTGAACTATCCACATTTGTGTTAACTTGAAAGAAAGGTGATCCAACAGAATGAGGGTATTTATTAATGATATCGTTAATGTCACATACAAGTAACATTTTGCTAGAGATAAATATAAAAAAACGACAGCACATTTTGAAGAAAATGATGGCAACACATGTTCAAATGTGCTTGACACAATGGATGTGTGGAGTTTTTTTACAAAAATCATTTTATTGGGCCTGCAGCTCTTATCACAATTCATACATATATTCATTGTGTCAAGCATCTTGGTATAAATATTGCCATCATCATTTTCAAAACATTTTGTTTTCTACTTGAGTGCTTGGTATCAGCTCATTTCCCCCCTCCCTCCCTCATCTCCCCAAACCTTCCCCTTCCCCTCCTGGTATGGCCATTCTCATTACTGATCCTGAAAAATGTATTGGTTGTTATAAGAGTTGTAAAAGCCCCTAATATAATTATTAAGAAAAATAATAATTGCGATGGTACATGGCTATGTAGTATTGACAATATGAGCCAGACTCAGAAGAAGATTTAGAGTGAGAGAGAGCTACCATTGCTGATGCCAGATGGACCTTGATGAGGTGAAGAATTCCAAAAACACTTTTACCCGTGTCTCAGCTGCTAACCACAAGGTCAGTTGTTCAAAACCACTAGCCCCCTCATCATGAGGCTTTCTACTCCCATAAAGAGTTACAGTCTCAGAAAGCCACAGGGGCAGTTCTACCCTGTCCTACAGGGTGGCCACCATAAATAGGCTTGTCTATCTTTATTGACTTCAAAGATATTCCCTGTGTGGAGCAAAATAAATATGGATAGCACAGAATATGAATTCCAGAGCACTGAACTGTGTTCATGTGGAACCTGAACACCAAGAGGTGTTCTTCTACTGAGAGAATGAGAGGATAATGCCTGAATTGAAATATTTTTTCTCATTTATGTGATGAGCAAATAATCCAAGAAGCTTGGCTGTATAAAGAAGAATAATAAGAGGTTTGGTGAAGAACTCATTAACAATCTGACCTTGAGGATAGCAGCCTAACTAGTAACTACTATGTCCCCAGGACTCCTAGACTGGTAAACTAGAGGTCTGTAAAAAGGAGGAAGATGCTAAATAAACGGATTGACCCAGCGGCTGCAACAGTAGGAAAGGTGTTGGACATCTGGGGCCACAAGACAGGCAGTGCTTCATTCTGTTGTACAAAGTCCCTTTGAGTCAGAAGGGACTTGACAAAACCTAACAATGACCACAACAAGACATAGAAAGCAAAAGGGTTATGACAATAAGGCTCTACCTTTTTCTTTTCTCAAGAAAATTTTCTCTCTCACTCTATTTTAATGCATACAGAAACTTACACAATAGCCAGGGACTTAAAAAGAAACAAAGCCTAAATTTTCGACTCTCCACCTTCACTTCCTTCTCAGTTTTCAGCTTCTCCCTATGTGAAATTGCTCTGGATACTGCAAGAGGGAAGAGAATACACTGTATCCTAGGCAGTGCCTGAGACAGCTTTCTAGGCATCCTTGGAGATTTGCCCACAGTTAAAGATCTTGAGCTTCGGTCTATCAAAGCCAATACATCTATCAGGAGAACTGCTGACAATCTTCTCTTCATGGTTACATGATTGAATGATTAAGGAACAGACATGTTTTATGCCAAGCAATTCAAAGCAGCCAGGCAATTCCTTAGGCAAGGTTGGGTTTTGTTTGACAGTATAAGGAGAGGAGTGGGGGAGAGAGATGATCCTTTCTAGAGAGCTTTTATGTTCATAAATTAAGTTAGTGTGGAACTGCTGAAAGTTTGCCAAAGATTCCCAGGCAGTAAGAGAAGCATCTTAGGGTTTTTGACAGCCCCTGCCCATAATACAGACAGCATGTCTGCTGCCTTTAGTTGTTTCTGATCTTATAGACACAGTGACCCTATAGGACACAATAGAATTACTCCATAAGGTTTGAGACTGTCATCCTTATGGAAGGAGATCATCGCATCTTTCTCCTGGGCAACTGCTTGTGCCATCGTTTTAATTGGCATCTGAGCACATAGCCGCTGTAGCACTAGGGTTCTTTTCCATTAGCTCACACTCGTGCATAAGTGGGTAGAGATGAATGCTTGCTTGACAATGGTTAACTCAATGAAGGCACATTTGGACATAGTATTGTGATTGACCAGATACATTCTGTGAGTTGCTATATAAGAAGGATGTAGAAAAATTTGACACTTTTTCTAGCTGATATATTAATCTATTGGGGAGGAAATTAGCCCTTGCTCTCTTTACTCAGCTTGCTATCTTGACTATTACTTGACACCTACATATTTGGTAGCTTCAGACTACATCCTAGTGTCAGTTGACCTGTGCTTAAAGATGTTCTTCTTACCCAGCAATCCCCTTACTGGGCACATACCCAGAAGAGACAAGCAACAATCCACAACCAGACATCTGTGCTCCAATGTTCATCCAACACAGTTCACAATCACAAGGAGTTGGAAGCAGTCGAAGCTGATGAATGGATTAAAAATCTGTGGTACATACATAAATGGAGTACTGTGTATCACTGAAAAGCAGTGATGAACGCATGAACCACATCACTGCATGGGAAGAACTGGAGGAAATCATGCTAAGTGAACTTAGCCAAGAGCAAAAGGACAATGTACAACATGAGTCCACTGAGGTAAGCTTAATAGTAAAAGAAATTGCAAAAGGGGCATCAGGAAAAAGTTACTGTATACAGAAAATCCTGGGGGGAGGCCCAGGTAGTATGGTAGGGGCCAGACCAAATCCAGGGTTACATATGGTAGCCAACTGGGTGGAGGGATGGGGTGGGGCAGATGGTGATGTTTAGAGAGGGAATGGGGTACTAAACCATCAAGGGGAGTGTATTATTTATATCTTCACAGGGAAAGAGGGACCAACTTAAACCAGGATGTGAGTGCAGTATTATGGCATAGAGCGGGGAACCAGTGGAGGGGTCTGAATGCCCAACCCCAATCCCAACTACAGGACCAGCTGCCGCTTTTGGTCAGGAGAGTGTGCTTTGGAGAACAACACTGAAACTACAGCCTGGGGAGTGAGATATACCTGACCATAGCACATGAGAACAAATGAAAGGGAAGGAAGAGAGAATGGAGTGCGTCCTGGCCCACTGAGCCTTCAGAACGATATTCTCACTCAGAACAGCTGATGCACAGAGAGGTTCATATGGCTGGCCCCATTATGAAATACAGCATCCCTCTCTGACCCAAGGCTCTGTGGTGACAGCAGTGGAGAAATGGGATCAGGATTATACCTTATCTGACCCAACCACACCATGGCAAAAACAAAAACAAAAACAAAACTAAGGGTATACAACAGAGAATGGAGTTCCAGATGGAGTACCAACAATATACTTTGGGGCCAGGGTGTGGCACCCCATCTGACTCAACTGGGGGCACTCCTAGAAGTCAACGAATAGACCCTGAACTATTTACAGGTTTTTACTTTGTTATTTTCACACATATACACACATATGTCATTGCTGTTTCTTTGTTGTCATCATTGTTTTAGTTTCTTTGCTTGCTTCATCTTAGGATGCCTGTGTTTTTTGTACATATTGTTGTCTCTGAAGGTCTATCTAGATTAGATAGGTTGGATGAACAGTGTGGAGGTGAAAATGACAGGACTGACAGTTTGGGGGGTGGGGAGAACATGGGAGATAGGGAGGAGGGGGAAGGTGGTGGTGTTGACTAGCCCAGGGGCAAGGGAATAACAAAAGATTAAAAATCAGTGACAAAGTGGGTGTGAGAGGCACAATAGGGATTGATAAAGAGTAATGTAACAAAGAAAAAATTACTGAAACCCCAAGAGAGGCTGAGCATGATAGTGGGGTGAGAGGAAAGAACTCGGTGGTAAAGGGCATTTATAGAGGTCTAAATACAGGCAAGTACATAGGTGAATAAATTTATATAGGATAATGGGGAAATGATTCAATGAGCTTATACTTATAGGGTTAGTATTAGGACAGCAGATGGCCATTGGATCTCCACTCAAGTACTTCCTCAGGGTAAGAACACTTTGTTCTATTAAATTGGCATTCCATGATGCTCATCTTTGCAACACGGTCACTGAGAACAAATATGTGCATAAACAATGTGGTGAAGAAAGCGGATGGTGCTATCAAAAGATGTCTTGGGTCTTAAAGGCTTGAAAGTAAACAAGCGGCGGCCATCTAGCTGAGAAGCAACAAAACCCATATGGAAGAAGCACACCAGACTGTGTGGTCACAAAGTGCCAAAGGGATCAGTTGTCAATATTTAAGAACTAAAAATTCATAACATTCTATGTTCACCTCCCGGATATGATCGCTGAAGACAAAGGTATGCATAAGTAAATGTAGTGAAGAAAACTGATGGTGCCTGGCTATCAAAAAATATAGCATCTGGAGTCTTAAAGCCTTGAAAGTAAACAAGCAGCCATCTAGCTCAGAAGCAACAAAGACCACATGAAAGAAACACACCAGCCTGTGTGACTACGAGGTGTCAGACATCAAAGAACTAAAAATTGTATCATTATAAATGAGGGGGAGTACTGAGTTGGAATCCAACGGCCATTAATAGGTGAAGCAACATCCTCTCACAGAGGGGTTGCAGCGAGGAGAGGACCTAGTCAAGGTACAGTGTGGCAACAATGAGGTACGCTTTAGAGTTCTTTTGCAGCAGATTTATCAATGTACATCCTTTGCTTCCTTGATGGCTGCATTTATGGACATTGCTTATGGATCCTAGTAGAATAAAATTTCTGAAAACTTCAATACTTTTTCCATTTATTTTGTTTTGCTTATTGACCCAGTTGGTGTGTGTGTGTGTGTGTGTGTGTGTGTGTTGAAGTGTGATTCATACTTATGGTTTTAGTCTTTGATCTTCATTAGTAAGTTCATCAAATCTTTTCACTTTGTGCAAGCAAGGTTATGTCAGTTGTGTATTACCGGTTGTTAAATGGCATTCTGTTATTCTTATATTTCATTCTTCTTAATCTATTTTGGATTCTTGGATTATTTTCTCAGCATACAGATTGAGTAAGCATGTTGAGTGTATAAACACCAACACAAACATTTTCTGACTTCAAGCCATGCAATATCCATTTATTCTGTTAGTATGACTATCTCTTGGTTTATGAGGGGATACCTTCCAAAAGACAGATTTTTTTCAAAGCTATGTATTCAATTTTTTCTTTACAAAACAACCTTATCACTCTCAAAGTACTCTCCATTGCACATACATTTGTCAAATCTGGGATTGTCAAGTCACTGCTCCTTTATTTTTCTCCTCATTTGTGGAAACAAAAAGAAGTTGCATGAAACAAAGTCAGGTAATTAAAGTGGGGGAGGCAAGAGGATTATGCTGTTTTTGCCAAAAACTGGTGCACTGATATGGTTGTATGAACAGATGCATTGTTGTGGTGGCAAAACCAGTCTCCCTTCTGTCACAAATGATACCTTTTTTATAACATGTGGATGCACAATCTTTTCATAACCTCTAAGTAGAATGCTTGATGAATAGTCTGACTTGGTGGAATGAACTCACAATGCATTACCCCACTCATTTTTTTTAATGAGCATCATCTTGAGCTTTGATTTCACTTGATGAGGTTTTTGAGGGTTCAAGTGATGATGGCATCTTCCACTGACTTGGTTGATGCTTGCTTCCAGGGTCATAAGAATAGTACCATGTCTTATCATCAGTAATGACCTTGGGGGGAAAAGTCTGGGTCACTCTGGAGTTGTTCTTTCAGAGCATGGCACAAATTTTCCCAGTCATTTAGAACTTGAGGCACAAATTTCGCAGTGACCCTTCTTATTCCAAAAATCTTCAGTTAAAATTCAATGAACCAAGTTTCAAGATGGTCCAGATAATTTCCCTATCTCTTTAATGGTCTCTCATCAGTCTTTGAGCACAAGTGCACAAATTTCGTGAACATTTTTGTCCATTTAAAAAAATGGAAAAATTGTTGATGAGCATCAAGAATAAGGTTTGTCAACAGTTGACATTTCACTTTTTATGAAATGTGAAAACCACTCACACATTTGAGGTTTTACAATAGTGCTGTCCTTGTAAGCTGTGCTGAACATCACAACAATTTCTGCAGCATTTTTCCCATGCAACAAACAAAATTTTACAACTGCTTGCTCTTCCCATAAATCAGCCATGACAAAACAAAAACAAAGACAAAAAAGCCCATCAAGGATAAGTGAAACACTTTTACAAAAAAAATTGACTGTGGCCAAAGCGAATCTTCCCAGGTGACACCACTGGGTGCACTAACCCAGAGTGAGTTGCTCCAAATGCTTGCCTAGGGGGGAAATTGTGTACTAAGAAAGCTCTGCCCAGAAGTTGTCGTATTTTATTTATTTACTTATTTATTTTTGGTGGTGGGGAGGGGTGTATCCCCTGGTACGTTACAAATGCCACATGAGTGCAGTTAAATGTTCTTGAGTTTTCAATATCTGCAAATATATCCACAATTCATTATGATTCATCCAGATAAATGCTTTTGCATAGTCATAAAATATATTTCCAATATTCCCCTTAAGCCAAGCTCCATATGACATTAACAACGATATCCCTCATTCTGTGTGCAGTTACAGTCCATTTGTAGTGCTATGACTTTATTTAATGTGACTCTTCTAGCCACCATCTTTGTTACTCCTCCCAAGCAACCTTTTTCCTCATGGGTCTGGGCAAGAGAAGGTGGGGGAAATATTGATAAGATCCAATTGTGAGTGACAGTCGGGTTAATTGTCATCCTTTTGTATATAAAATGATCCATCTCAGAAGCATGAAAGGGAGATGATCCAGAAGTGGGGAGGATATTGAGGACCACAAGATCCCTGTGAATGGAGTCTCCTAGATCCAGGAGATATCTGTGACATCGTTAGAGGAGCAATAGATGAGTGGCAGCAGCAGACCTGAGAGCCAGAGCATGAGGCAGAATGGTGGACTTCCCAGCACAGAGCTGAGTGATTTTGGACAGGCGGCTGGCTGTGGAGTCGGGCATCTTCAGGTATTTAATCAGGGCATTCAGGTTTGCTGACCCACAGACCTAGAAGTGAGGACCTTTGACTGAAGCTATTGGTGGGGCAGCATGTCTTTTGGGGCTTTAGTGGCCCGAAGTCCTAATGAGCATTTTAACATTGCACTCACAGGGTCAAGAGACTGAGGGAGACCTCATGAGAAATGAGGCTGACCTGATCAGCAAATGTACCCCGAGCATTTCTCATCTGAATTGAAACTGTAACAAGCATCATAATTGCTGCCATTGTCTAAATTCTGTGTGGCCATTACAATGAATTATGGAACCCAGATGAGTTATACAATAGGATGGTTGGTGTCAGAAAGAGGTTGGAGGCATGTCTGTCCTCTCCTTCATTGGAATCAGTCTCGGGTATTTGATGGTGATGATGGTGGCTCTCCTCTTCCCCTCTTAGGAAGTCAGAGGAGGTGAGATGACACATCACATCATACTTTTTACACTCCACAAATACTTCCCTTGATTAAAAACAAGCAAAAACCTTACTAATCCTGCCTATTTTTGTAGATGGAAAGTCAGGGCAGTAAAATATTTCTAACTACCATTTCTAACCCTTGGTTCAAATTCAGTCTTACAGACAGACACAGAAAATTGGTAGAAGGTCAAGTGATATTGTGCCAATTTAGAGATAATGTAAAACACAAACACACACAGAGAGAGAATCTTCTGGGCTGACACAATGGCTGCAATGATAGACTCAAACACAGCACTGGTCCTTGAAGAAGCAGGCGGTGCTTCCGTCTGTTATTTAACAGCACCATGAGGACTTGGAACTGATTTGATGGCGTCTAACAATAGCAACTACTACATCCATGAAATTGGCTATCTGAGGGTCTAATCTTCAAAAAGGTGCCAAGTATGAAATTTATAAAGATTTTGTTCTAAGTGTTTACTTAAATAGTTCCTGCCTTTTTGAATGCATCAATATCCTCACCATGCTAAGATCAGTGGCTTTACTTAAAGGGTAGAAAAAGACTAAATGGCTTAATTTTTATTTTTCAAGCAGCGCTTTTACGGTACCCCATCGAGTTTCTAGAAGATAAAGTAAGTGAATTTCAGGCAAACAAACCAGGACCCTGGAGGTGGATTTCTTTTAAAAATTATATGAAGTCAAGAGATGAAGGTGAAAAATAAAAGGGCAGGGCGGGATGTGTTGCAAAATATTGACTGGAATTATTGAATGCGCAGATTGTTTGAGCTGTTCGAGGAAATCCCTGCAGGGTCTCATGCCTGGTCTCTACAGCTGCTCACTTAAGGAGCTCTGGCTCAAAAGAAGCTTCCAAAGACGGTGTGAGTTTTCAGAGCTTGTTCTTTAGTGTTTGTCTTGAAGCTGCCTGAAGAATAATTTGGAAAACTCAAGTAGGGGTGATTGGAATTTAATAAACTCCTAGTTGGCATCTCAGCACACATATTTTCCATCTGTCTGACATTACAGATAAAGAGATGACTTTCTATCGATGACTTTCACTCGCTTGTAGTTTGGGTCAGATCACCAGGTACTTACTGAGTGTGCTGCATATCACCCAGTGCTGTTTACACCACACCAGGGACTTTCCTTTGGTGATGATAGTGACAAGAAGAGAACCTAACAGGATGGAAAATTTAGTTTTTACTTTTCAATTAAAACAATGTTTTAAAGTTTTTCTGCACCAATCATTGGTGTGTGTTCAGAGGCAGGCGTAGCTCTGGTGATAGGAAAAGAGCTCCGGTCGTGGTTCAGAGCACAATGAGCTTCCACTGGAAGGAAGATATTCATGTACAAGTAGGATCTGAGGCCGGGGACCAAACAGAATGGTCAAATGTGAATTAAGAACAATTAACATATCTGGACACAAATTAATTGAGTTCATACCAGATAAACAGTCAGGTCGTACTGGCACTTGAATTTAACAATGCAGAGGCAGAAAAATCGAGGGGCATTGAATTGGTTATATTATTATTCAGAAGAGAAGGGATGCTAGGCTGCTGTTGTCAAGTACAAACTCTTGTCAGATGATTCTATCTGCTCAGATCTCCAGTTACTGTTCAAAGTTCAACTTTCACGAGATATGCATCGCACAATTATGTCAACTACTCAGGTTCAATCGAGACAACATCAGAGAAAAAGGAGCCATGTTCAGTAGAAATAAGCAAAAGCTGTTTGCACTTATGGTATGGAAGAGACACAATGGTACCCTGATGTGAGACAAGACAGGGGATGCTACCTAGGAAGACTGCCTTCTGATAGGTGAATAGTAATAAAGTTTGGTTTCTTCTTTTAACTTAACTTTACAACAATTGTAACCAAGAGAGACAGCTGTTTGAAGTGTTCTGTTAAGGTTTCTATTGTTTTTTTTTTCTAGGTGGGGTGGGGGGAATTGGAGAGGGTGGAGGGAAGCCAGGAAGTTCACCCTTTGTGAATCGGAGTTATGCTTGGCTGGCTTTGAAATGGAAGCTCTTTTACATACAAGGAAGCCTGGTGGCTGTATGTTAGGTTTGGGGCTACTAACCACAAGGCTGGTGATTTATAGCCATCAGCTGCTCCATGGGAGAAAGATCAGACTACTCTCATTGGGGTGTGTAGTCTCAGAGATTCTATATAGGCTCACTATTAGCCACAATAGACTCAATGGCAGTGAATTTAGGATTTTTAAAAAAACATTTATTAGGAGCTAATCTATGTCTCATACCATCCCCTAGTTCAATTACATCAAGCAGCATTATACAGTATTGCTAACAAAATCAGGTTCAAAATTTTTCTTCCTACTTGAACTCCTTGCTATCAGCTCCTCCTTACCCCCACCCCACCCCCACCATACCCTCTAGGACCCCTTATTCTAGTTGCTGTTTCTATAAGTTTATCGAGCCTGGGTCTCATATACCCCAAAACATAGGAAAACACCTGACAAAGATTAAGGAGGCTACTCACGATAATTAATTACAACAGAGATAAACCAAAATATGAAAAAAAGTCCACAGCAAAATCTAAAAGCTAGATCAAGCCCAAAGTGTATCAGAGGGGAGATCAAGTGACAGAATTTTAACCGCTCAAGTCACACTGATCATGTTAATTTATGATAGCCATCTCTCCAATATTTTTTGCCGATGACCAGGTTATTCTCATCCCTTAATTATGCTTAGAGGGAAATCACCAGAGACTTATTCCCCATGTAGATTCTGCAAATGTGTTTTGCCCCCACTGTCATCCATAGCCTCCCGTAAATCTGATTCTCACAATTTCAGCTCTGATACTATTCCTTCCTTTGATTTGGATTATATAAGTGTGGGGTTGGGTCTGTACATATAGTGTCTTGGAGAAATTAAAAAAAGATGCCCATGTGAAGACATTTACTTTGAGTGGCTCAATTAGAAAAAAATACCTGCCTCTGGGTTGACAAATTAGAAAACTGTGTTACTTTCTTTACACTACAGTATTGGAAACAGAGTGTGGGCAGTATTTCAGCCCCTACTTGACCCTTTGGCCGAGTGTCCAGGATGTAGGATACAGTTTTATCTTGTTGAGCTTTCTTGACATCTTATGGTTTTCTGGGTTTTTCCACAGTCCTTTGAACTGTCAAGGCTTCTTACTAGCCCTAGGATTTGAGGCAAAGGCATAAGTGGGCAGTAACTTATGATGATAGAAATAGAAGGATTTCACAATGTAAGGGCAAAGTTGGGGCTGAGGACCAGGCAGTTGAAGTGAATATCAAATCCCAAAGGACTAGACAGAAGGCAGGAGCTTACTTTGATTCAAAGGGACTGTTATGAGAGATAGCAAAGTGGGGAAGGTATATTCAACAGAGAAGGTAGCAGGTATCGCTGGGTAACTCTGAGAAGAGATGGTACTGTTAGCATGTTGAGATGGCTGGGGCAGGGTCAGCAATGATTATCAATGGAACTCTGGGAAGAAGGCAGTTACTATGGTGGTTGAGTGTTGGCTAGTTCAGAACCAACCAACTCTGCACTGTCTGGGGTCCAATCTAATGGCCTTCAAATGGAAAACTAGCATCACCCTGTATTTCTTTCTCTCCTGTCTCACATTCCACACAAATCCTATTGATTCTGCTTGCAAAATATGTCCAGAATCTGGACAGTTTTCACTAATACTGTTCCTTTGGTTTGATCCACTGAAAAAGCCCCTGTACAAATCTTTCTGATTTCATTCTTGACAACAACCAGAGTGACTATAAAGAATTTTGCAAGTTTCTCTGCTGCAAACCTTCCGATGACTTCTTATCTCACTTAATGTCAACCCCAGAGTATTATGTAATGTATAAGGACTACATTTGTGAACCATGCCGTCCCTCAGACCTTACACTGTATCCTTGACCGTGACACTCAAGTCATTCTGACACCCTTGCAGTTTTTTGAGCAAGCTGAGTGTGTTCTTGCCTCAGAATGATTGCACTTGGTACCATTCTCCTTGAAACAACTACTTCCATTCTCTTTGGTTAACCGCTTCCCTCATTTTTATTCCTCAAATTGAAGAAGACCTCTTAGATCACCTTATATAAAATTACAGCCAGTTTTGTACTTCCTATCGACTCTTCCTGCTCTATTTTTCTGAATAATTTTCAATTTCTGATATGTACATATTTTAAATTTTCATTGAGATGTTATGTTTTATTAGATATTTAAGTATATCCATAGTTTGTTTTTATTGCTGTGTAGTATTCAGCTTTGGTTCTGTTGAGACTGCAGCCTAGAAAACAGCTCTGTGTTTTGACACATGGGGTGATCATGAGTCATAATTAACTTGATGGACTTGGTAGTTATATAATCATTTGTCAATTTGAGAAGATTACAAGTGAAGGGGTGGGGCTGAGCCCCAGGGGCATAGTGGTTGAGTGCGGTACTGCAGCCCACTGGCTTGGTGGTTCAAATCCAGCAGCAGCTCTCCAGAAGCAAGACTGGGCCTCCCACTTCCACCAGAGGGCAGTGATGCCCCCCTCAAAAAAAAGTGAATGGGTGAAGTCTAGCCTGTCAATCAGGTCATAGCCAATGAGGCCTCGGTGTGGGCATGAGGATGCTTTGGGTTGTTTGGGTTGTTCCCCAGCCTGAGGATGCTGGGGAACTCCTGTATTCCTCCTTGGAGGTGGAAGACACTTTCTCAGCTTACTCTCTGGAAGACAGTGCAGCTGACAAGAGACATGGAGCAATGCTGTCTCCTGAGCTGGAGAAACCACATACAGACCATGCCAGAGCTGAGAAGCTTGCACCACCACTGGATCCACAAGGTTTCCCACCCACTGTGCTGTGATCTTTCTGCATTCAACATCATTGCATGTGCTTCATGAGACTTTAAATATTGGTAGTGGACACATGAGCTAATATTGGAATTATGAACTTGATCTGGACTGAGCTGGGATGTTTTCTCAATATTGAATTGCTCTTGTATAAAAACTCTGTCTTATACACATGTGCATGTTTATGAATTTGTTTCCCTATTCTACCCAGACTAACACAATGGCCACAGATTTAGTCTTAATATTCAGTTATATAAAGATGTGACAATGTGTTTATTCATCTGTTCATAGATCATTGAGTTGTTTCTAGTTTAGGGTTATTATGGGCCACTACAAATAGGAAGGAATTATTGCTGATAGATATTGACTGAAAGCAGAAAATACCAGAAAGATGTTTGCTTGTGTTTTATTGACTATGCTAAGACATTCAACTGTGTGGACCCTAAGAAATTACAGAAAGATTTAAGAAGAATAGAACTTCCAGAACACTCCATTGTACTCCTGGATAACTTGCACATGGATCTAAAGGCAGTTGTGCAAAAAGAACAAGGGAATCCAACATGGTTTAAAATCAGAAAAGACATGTGTTTGGGTTGTAGCTTCTCACCACACGTTCAGTTTGTATGCTGAGAAAGTAATCAGAGGGGCTGAAACGTATGAAGACAATTTGGCAAACAACTTGTGCTATGTAGACAATACAGCCTTGCTTGCCGAAAGTGAGGAGGACTTGTAGCGCTTGCTGATGAAGATCAAGGATAGCAGCCTTCAGTGTGGATTGCAACTCCGTGTAAAGACAACCCACATCCTCACAACTGAACCAGTAGTTGACATCATGATCAATGGAGGGAAGATAAAAGTTGTCAGCATTTGTGACTGTACAAGGATCCACAATAAATGCTCATATGAACAGCAGCAGCAGGTAAATCTGCTACACAAGACCTCTTTAATATTAGAAAACACTATTGAGCTATATTTAACATGTATCACAATTCAAAGCAAGCTCTCTTTTGGGGGGGGGGGCAATCACTGTCCTTTGGTGGCCATGGGCACTACCCAGCGCTGTTCCTGAGAGCCGCCGCTGGATTTGAAGCGCCAAGCCCGCGGGCTGCAGTCCTGCACTCAACTACGTACACAACCGGGGCTCAGCCCAGCAAGCTCTCTTTAGAGTGTTGAAAACCAAGGATCTTACTTTGAGGAGTAAGTTCTACCTGATTCAAGTCATGGTGTTTTCAAAAGATTCATGTGCATGGGAAACGCGGACATTTAATAAGGAAGATCAAAGACAAATCGATGCACTTGATGATGAAGAATATTGACAGTACCATGAACTGCCAAAAGAACAGACAAATCTATCTTGGAAGCATTGTGGCCAGACTGCTTCTTAGAGGCAAGGATCATAAGACTTCATCTTACATACTTTGGACATGTTGTCAGGAGAGGCCAGTCACTGTAAAAGGATATCATGCTTGGTAAAAGAGAAGGGAAGTGCAAAAAAGGAAGGTCCTGAACAAGATGGATGGTGTGTTGGTCCAGGTAGACTAGAGGAACAAACTTCATAGACATGCATATGGTTATAAGGAAAAGGTTTATATATAAGATGAATGGGACATTGAGACAGAATCTCAACCCAATCCAGTTCAAAGTCATAAGTCTGATATTAACCCATATGTCCGATATCAGCCTATAAAGTCTCCTTCTGACTCACGAAGTCACAGGCCAGTGGGTGCAGCATCCTGGCACTGACAGGGATCTCCCCATGGCTTCTCACTTCCAGGGCTCAGTGTCCAACAACAGCACCCAGTGGTGGCAGAAGCAATTCAGCGCTGGCAGGGGTCTCCCCATGGCTTCTCCAGCTTTAGAGGTCTGGTTCCATCAGGGAAAGGCTGTGTGGCTTCTCCTCCGGCTCCTGCAGCAGCTCAGACACTGCCATCTTGTCTTGTCCATAAGTCCTTGTTTCTGAGACTAACTCCCAACAACTGGGAGATAGCTTCTCATTCCCAACAGGGAAATATCGTGAGATTTCCCAGAAGTCTCAGGAAAAAGCCATGCCCACACGGAGGCTTCATTGGCTACTCCATGGCTATCTCCAGATTAACAGGCTAGACTCCACCCCTACATTTCAAACATAAAATTAACATAAGCACATGACTACCACAGATGGACATAGTGGCTGCAACAATGGGATCAAATTTAGCAATGCAAGAATGTGTAGAAGATATTCTGAGTAAGAAGCCACTTGGTGACACCTAGCAAAAACAGCAGGAGAAGGCACACAGAAACAGTAGTAAAGATGTTGTGGACATTCTTCTACAAGTCTTTTTTATAGGCCAGTGCATCCATTTCTTTGGGTACATCCAATAATGTGGAATTGATGGACCATATGGTAAGAATGCATTTTACTTTCTAAGAAATTGTCAAAGTGTTTTCTAAGGTGGTCAGCTTTAACTCACTCTGTTAAAGTGTGAGTTTAACTCACCAAGTTCTTGTTGCACTACATTCTTCCCCAAAATTTGGTTTGATGTGTCTTTAAAATGTTAGAAATAAAAATGTCTAGCTTTAGGCAGCTTGCTAACTATGGAGAGATACTACACATTATACACCAATATCCATTAATAATTATGTTGAGCATCTTTTAAAAAATAATGTTGAGCATCTTTTAAGATCTAATACCGTTCCCTCTTCCTGACTTGAATGTTGTGATTTACAGTCCTTGGATCACACAGGCTGGTGTGCTGGTATATTCTTCCATGTGTACTTAGCTTTCTGTCCAAGGGAGTGCTTTAGTTCCTTGTCAACTACAGGTAAGTTTAAGGTAAAGTCCAGATCATTTAGTGGAGTTTCCAAATCAGAGTCTATGCAGGATATTGTGCACCTCGAAAGGAAAGAGTCCAAAGTTCCAGTTGTGTATAACTTGTGGCCAGTGCCACCAAAGGCTAGATAGAAACTAGGTCAAAAATGCCCAAATAGGAATGTTTGCCAAATACATTCTCCCCTTGGGAGCCTATTTAAGTAATGCTAGGCATTTTACCTAATACAGGCTATCTCACCTGGTTTAGCCACTAACAGAGACAGACGTACCTGTCCCTTGAAATCTGGATTTGAATTTCCATTAAGGTTTACTAGGTTCCCTTGAAGGAGTGTCTGTTGATTTGGGAGAACCATAGAACAATGTTATATGGCAGGAATGAATCAGTCTTCTCCTCTCCCTACATGAGAAACTGATTGCAGCTGAGGTGAGGCCTCCTCTGTTGAAGGGATTTTTAAGATGTACAAATAAGGGAGTAATGTATGATTCATGAGCATTAGGCAGGGACAACACCTTGTTGTTTGGGAGACCAGAATAGAAGATTACGTGGCCTGAGGTGCCTGCCTTTGGCTTGGTTTTATCCTTAGAGTGGTGCTCTCATATCATATATGAGGGGTACCAAAAAAACCCTGGGAATTTTTCCTCAGTGCTATGTAAAGCAATCTTATCACCTTCAACGTACTCTCCGTTGCACTTGGTACACTTGTCAAATCTGATAGTCAGATTCTGTTTTGGAAACATTTTTCAAATCATCTGTTTGGATGGCTGACAAGCACCACCTTGCTTTTTTCTTTACCTCTTCTGTCATCCTTCCTGTCCTTTCACATCCCTCTTCATTCATGGAAACAAAAATAAGTTGCATAGAATGAGTTCAGGTGAGTAATGTGTGTGGGGTAGGAGCATCATGCTATTTTTTTGTTCCAAACTGGCACACTGATATGGCTGTGTGAGCAGGTGCATCATCATGGTAGCAAAACCAGTCCCCTCTCTGGTAAAAATCAGGCCTTTTTTCTATCACACTGTTACACAACCTTTTCATAATCTCTAAATAGAGAGCTTGATGAACAGTCTACCCTGATGGAAAGAACTCAAGATACACTATCCCACTTATGTATAAAAAGCAAAGGAGCATCATCTTGATCTTTGATTTTACTTGATGATCTTTTTTGGGGTGCTAGCATCTTCCACTGGCTTAATTGATGTTTGCTTTTGGGGTCATAAGAATATCAAGATGTCTTGTTATGACTAAAGACCTTGGGATAAACAGGTAGCTTCGGAACTGTTCCTTCAAAGCTTGGCATGTTTTCACTCAGTGCTCTTTTTCCTGGTCAGTCAGAATCTGTGGCACAAATTTCGCAGTAATCTTTCTCATTCCCAAATCTTTCATTAAAATTTGCTAAACCAATCTTCAAAAGAGTCCAGGTAACTCCCCCAGCTCTTTAATGATTAATCATTGGTCTTTAATGATTTATCATTGGTCTTTGAGCACAACTACATGAATTTTGTCAACAACTTCACCCATTTGGAAAGTTGACAGACTTCCAGAAATGAGGTTGGTCATCAATTTACGTTTCACCTTTTTGGAAATGTGAAAATCAATGTTTCCCATGCTGCCATCCTTGTAAGCTGTGTTCAAAATCACTCTAACTTCTGTGGCATATTACCTAAGCAGAACATAAATTTCACAGCAACATGCTGTTCTCTTTAATTGGCCATCACAAAGAAAAAAATGAGATTGAGCAAAACTGTTTTCACAAAACAATTCACTGCGACCAGAGAGAATCTTCCCAGTTGATGCCGTGGGGTGCACTAACTCAAAGTAAGTTCCGGCATGCTTGACTATGAGAAAAAATCCACACGAAGAAAGCTCCATCCAGTGGAGACTATTCCATCTTGGGGCAGGGGGCGGAGGGAGGGTATCCTCTCATATATAATTTTGTGCCTGACTAACTTTGCTCAGCATAATCGTTTCTAGTTTCATGGATGCCATGAGATGTTTTGTGCTTTCATCATTGCTTTAGGGATGCGTAGTAGCCCATTGTGTACATGTACCACAATTTCTGTATCTGTTTCTACTGATGGGCATGTGGGCTTTTTCTAGCTTCTAAATATTGTGACCTATGCTGCAATGAACATATATCTGTTCATGTTGTTTCTCTTGCTTTGCTGGGGCATCTACCTGTCCGAGGTATTGCTGAGTCATAAGATATTTCCATTCTGAGTTATAGCAGCACATCACGTTCTACAATGGTTGTACATGTTTACATGTCCATCAGCTGTGGATCAAGAGCTCCAAATTCCCCACATTCTCTGAAGAATTTGTTGTTTTTCTTAAATGTTTAATTGGGTTATCAATGTCTATGTAAAGTGCTATCTCATTGTTGTTTTGATCTGTATTTCCTGGATGACTAGTGATCATGAACATTTAGTCAGGTGTTTGGTAACCATTTCAGTGTCTTTTTTTTTTTTTTGCAAGCCATCTGTTCATGTCTTTTGCCCATTTTTAAATGGATTTTAAATTTTTTTCCTTAATGAGGTATTTTAGTAATTAGTTCCTTGTCTATCATTGCATTGCTAAAACATGTTGGCCAATCTCTGTGTTCTTTTTCACTCTTTGGAGAAAGATTTCAGGTGCTCATAGGGCCTTATTTTTAGTAGGTGTCAGTTATCTTTCTTGTATTCTACCATGTGTTCTTCCTTTATTAGGCTTGGTAGTATGTATATGTCCCACAGCAGGATCTTGTTTGCCCCAATTTTATCATTGATAATTTGCATAGCTCTGGGATTTATTTACATTTTGATCTCTGGTCGATTCAAGGTTCATTCCCATGGTAAATTATGGGTTCTGATTCATTCTTCTACAGATGAAATCCAGTTATACAAGTCACATTTGTTGAAGAACATGTCTCTTTCCTGTTTTTTGGACTTTGTCAAAATTCAGTTGAGTATAGGTGGATGGATTTACAAAATATCTAAACTTTATTATGTATCATTTTCCACTTAAAGATACATTCTTTTTAGCAAGCAATTTTGAAGCTCTAACATTGAAGATTTCAAGAAGAAATATATATGTGATAATTGAGTACTTACTCTCACACTCATACAGTGATTTAGTTTGGAGCCAAGAAAGACGTATAATTGAATTCACCAAATATCTGTCATGTATCAGGCATTGTTTGGTAATTCGCATATGCTATAAACTCATGAATCCCAGGAGATAACTAAAGTGATTTTTTTGCATGTAACCCAGTGGGTAAAACAATAATTATTTATTAAGTGCTGTATCTCCTGGTGGAATAGTGGGTCAAACATTGAGTTGTTAGCAGCAAGATCAACAGTTTGAAACCACTACCTACTCCCCTGGGAAAAGTTGAAGCGTTCTATTTCTATAAAGATTTACAGTCTCAGAAATGCACAGAACAATTCTACTCTGTCCTATTGGGTCCATGTGAGTTGCAATTGATGTGACGTCAGTGAGTAAGAGCATTATGTCTGAGAGCCTGGGTGGCATAGCGGGCTACATGTTGGACTCTTTACTCCAAGATCAACAGTTCAAAAGCACCGGTCACTGTGTGGGATAAAGGGAAGCTTTCTATTCTCGTGAGGATTTCTAGTTTCAGACACCCAGAGGCAGTTCTATTCTGCCTTATAAGGTTGTCATGAGGTGGAATGGACTTGATGGCAGTATGAGTTATGTCCCCGGCTCTGGGATAAGTAAATTACATATGTCCTATCTCAGTGGGTCCACCATCCCAGCATTTACATGGCAAAGCTTACAGAAATTTCTCCTTCATGAGGTTTCTCTGCTTCAAAGGCTTCTTCATTAACCATGGTTGGAAGAGGAGCCATAAAGCCCAAGCAGCCTTTCCCAAAGCCTGTATTAGATAGTGTATGAAAGTGAAGAGCAACAGGCTTAAGGCAGTCCTTACTCTGCATCTTAGGGGAGTGATAGAAAAGATAGATCAAGAACTATATTGTGAGAATTTGTAATAAACCTGCACCTTGTTAATCTCTGCAAGTTGGTTCTTCTGTAAGTTACCTCATTTAATTGGGTTCTATTGTATCTACCAGATAAAAATAAAATCTAACATAGATTTGCATGACCAGAACAATTTGAAACTCCAAGCCATGATCATTTTCTGAACCATTGTAGCTGGCCAGATTGACCTAAACTATCAAAGGACTGAAACACAAAGAGGAAGTGGAGACGATTCTTGGACAGCCAAATAGATCCCAGATCATTTCTATCTCCCCTGAGATTTTTCTAACTCATAGAAATCAAAGGATTTCCAAGACTATAAATTATTATGGGCTCAGACCCCAAGGACAATCTGATGGGTTTGAACTGTTAACCGTGTGTAAAGCAGTCCAACTTCTTAACCAATAGCATCAGCAGGATTTCTCGAGCAACCACATAGTACCTGGAATAAGACTAATAATAAGAGCAAATACATTGTGCTTATATTATGCATGGTACTGTTCCTAGCACTGTGCTGTGTCAATCCACTCAATCTGTCCTTCCACCTGATAAGGACAGTCCTATTATCATCCTTGCTTTTTAGATGAGGAGGTATCAGATCACAGCCACTAAGTGGCAAAGCCAAGGGTCAAGTAGAGGCAGGTTGGCTTCAGATTCAGCTCTACTGCCTCTTGCATGTGGATCATAGTTATCAAAGGGACATGCAAAGAACTTTTATGGGTAATAAACAACATGTGGCAAATGGTACGTTCCCCTTTAATTGCATAGAGTGCGCTAGAGATAGAGAATTCCTGGGTGACTTCATCCTGCAGACCCCCTTTACTTCACTCATATGATAAACATGGAAAAGTATATCTCTAAGTGATCATTTCCTGTGCATATTGGATCAGCCCTGAGCACCTTCCTTTCAAATCTCGTCACACAATGCTTTTGGGCAAGCCTTCTCACTGGGGTGTCACCTTAAGATCCGGACGTATTGTCTTTTTTGTACCTTGGGACATGCCATCCACAGACAGCTGTGGATTTGGATTTTTTAACTCATGTTTCCACAACAAGGAAACCTTCCTGGTTATGCAGGAAGTGTGAAGATCATTTGGTTGTTCCCTTTAGGTCAATTTTCTTTTCTGTGTGGTGCGCTTCCTCTATTCCTTTTGACCATTGGTAGTTTAATCCTTGTAGTGTGCACTAAACTACTTTCTGTGTGTGTTCCATTTTTATGGTAGTAAATCCATATATACAAATATTTACTATTTCAACATTTTTACACATATGATTCAGCAACATTTATTACGTACATCATGGGTGCAACCATCATCCCAAATTTCTTCACCTCACAGAGCTTTCATTTGATGAATTCCAATTTAATAAAAGAATATTGTTTTTCATGGCTAGTACATTTAATCAAATTCTAAAAATCCACCAGGTTAATTAAGACTTGACACTTGATTTTATTGCTGTGTTAGTCTGGATCGACCAGATAAGCCAATTCATGAACACTTAGATGTGTGTAAGAGAGAAGTTTGTATCAAAGAGCAAATGTACATTAAGAAAACATCCCAGCCCAGTGCAGATGAAGTTCACAAGTCCTATATCACCCCATAGGTCGATACTGGTCCATACATTTCTCTTTACGCTCACACAGCCATGCAGTGATGTAGAATGCCAGAATATCATCGGCCAAAGGGTGGACAGTCTTGTGGATCCAGTGGGGGTGAAAGGCATCTCAGTGCTGATGCAGGTCTCCAAATTCCTCGTTCAGCTCCAGGGCTCCGGCTGCATCAGTGTAGCTCCACCAGGCTAGTCCTGAGAAATGTCTGGAAGGGAGTGTCTGAATGTATCTGGCTTCCAGTGAGCTATTTATCTCCATGGTGCTTCCAAATAAGGTCATCAAGCTGTGACCTGATGGGCAGGCTAGACTCCACACCTCCACTAATTGATATCAGATTATGCAAGTACCACAATTGCTTAAAAAAGTCCTTTGGAGTGACAACAGTATTTGTCTTCAGCCTATCCCCAGGATCCGGAGTGTTCCTTTTCCTGTCAATGGAACAGAGGGCTTGTGGACAAAGTAGGGCTTATCATAGAGAAAGCAGTAGGTGGCCTCAAGAGATACAAGCCATGTATGTCTACACCTACATATTACACACACACACACCATGGCCACCAACAATAGCATGCACTGCAGAAAGCATCATGTTGACTCGCCCTTTCCTCAGTGAGGGACAATTCTACACCATGACTTATGTCCTGAGTAAGGTGAAGGACCATCTGTCTTCTGCGATGAGAGTCATTTGGGTCTCCTGGTTTCCTAGCCCTGGATGGGGGGTGGTGGTCAGTACTGAAGAGACTAGGGAATTACATTCCTACACATATCCACATACAATCCATACTCCTGTAGCTTGGCTTCTGTGATGTGATATACGGGGAGGGGCGTATACCTGTAGTGCCATTCTGTAGTGAGTGGCAGTGGCCCTCCAAATTCCACTTTGCATATATCCATACCCCCTGACCTCAATGTCTGAAACTCTCTCCTCAGCATCACGGAGGGGGAGGGAAGGTCCTTATAAGTATTTACATAATAGGCTCCCCTTTGAAGATGGCAGACTCTCCAAGGGACTGGTTGGGATTGAGGTGGGAAGCTAAGTCAGGAATGTCTTGCTCTTCACACGGATCAACTTGGGTGCCGAGCTCAATGACTTTGGCCAGTTCACATAATGTTGAGGAGTTCCACTCCAAGGCCGCTGTCTTCCATGTTGAAGAGAACACAGAGTCTGTCCACATACCCGTCCACAGCCACCAACAAGGAGAAGTGGACAGGCAGACTGACAGCCTCACGTATAATGGGCAGACTATAGACTCCATCAGCAGGGATACCTACTGCTCCCATGCTAGACACTGTGGCGCGAAGACTTTCACTAAGTCCAGGGAGTGCTGGTTTAGCTGGTCAGTGAACTCCGCAGCCACACATTGAAATCACGTGTTGCTGTCCATGGTGCCGATGGCAGAATGAAGCCGCAGAGGTGCTTGGACACACTATTCTCCATGCTTCTCCTCCTTCTCCACTTCCTCCTCATCCTTCTCCTCAGCAGCGTGGTGTAATTGGAGGCAGTCCCGGGGTGGCAGCCAGCTAGGTCATGAAGCCCACAGGAAGCTCTAGGGGTTCTTGCTGATGAACAGGAAGTAGAAAAGGGATGTCACCAGGAGCCCATGGCCCAGCAGTTGAGGAGCGGTCCCATGACCCTCCGCTCCATGATACTGCAGGCCACAAGGCGCCTGGTCCTGTGCTATTGTATAATTGTAGACGTTGTGTCCACATAGGTCCTTGAAGATCTTCCTCTTTTCCCAAAGGAAGCTCTAATTGAACAACAAGCTGTTCCGCAGTCTGGCCTTGTCGCTTAGAAGACAGTGTACCTCACCTGCAACTCCGTTTGCAGACAGAGCCACCGTGCAAACTCTTCTGGTGGTGTAGTTGAAAACACTGCTTTGTGTCAGATAAATTCAGTTCCACCTCCATGCTGCTTTCCTGACTCCACATGGAGACCAGTCCGATGGATCCCAAATAACGTTTCATTATGTAAACCCACTCCTCCAGATTACGGTCAGGATTCATTTCCAAGACGGTGCTGGTCTCTGTCTCATGATGTTGGCCTCCGAGTTCTGTCAAGTTCGTTTTCAGGCCCCAGGAACAAAAAAGAATGTTGATAGCAAGGAAGAGAAGCAAGGTGCATTACTATTGTATTGGCATCTTTCTTTAGAGATCAGGGGAAATATGACAAGCGTGACTCCTATTACTGTAATAGCATATTGCATTCAGCTACGATGGAGCAGAACTGTGAAAGTGTATCCTGAGGTATTTTCACTTCATGCATTTGGCATTGTTATTAGTTATTGCATTTAAGATACATGGTTCTGTTTACTCCTCATGTTTCCTCACAGAGAAAATGTTAACCTTGGAAAAGGAATATTTGATGTTACAAATTATCTACTTTGCTAGTCCTCATTTCCCTGTTAGTATGCAACTATTTGTTTAGTTTCCCTTAGCAAATGAAATTTCAAGGGTATTTCAAGGAATATAAATAATATAAAAAGGAAGGAGAGCCCGAAAGAATTTTTCTTTCTTTTCCTTCTTTGTGTGTGTGTTTATTCAGAAACAGCACTGAATCATGCATATGTATGAATCAACAAAATCAGGTTAGCTAAGAAATTGGAAATTGCACTGCACTAGAACATTTGTCTTGCTCTAGAGATCTTTGTTATGGATTTGAAGGACTAATAAAAAATCACCAGCATGACTGGAACAGATGTTTTTTATGGACTTGGGTTGTTAATAGTTTTTTTAGCTTTTCCTAAGGACTTAAGCAAATTCCTCACTTGTCTTCAATACCTGAAATTAGGTTGACATTGTCCAAAATGCACACTAACAAGTTGTGCTAAAACTGCCGTAACTTGGAATGGGGAAATACTGGAGCTTTCTACAAGGCAGAATAAATTGTAAAGGTTGTAAATAGAGATGAATGACAGAGAGATAAATGGATCAATGAATAGATTGATTACAGGAAGAGAAAAAATAAATATCAACTTTAGACTTTTAGATGGTAACATGAGATTGGCACGACATGATTTGCTAACCATAATTTCTTAAGGCAGAAGAGATTTCTTTTATTCACAGGAACAACAGGACCACACACATACACATAAAACAAACAAAAGCCAAATAAGGGAAAATAACCTCCAAATCCTGCTCCTCTGTTTACTGCCACGATATGTCCGGAGACACTTTCTCTAAGAATTTGTAGACAATGTGTTTTATTTCTAAGCCCTTTCTCCCAGTGGAGGCTAACATTGATCAATTTTGCAAAAATCAAAATAGGTAAGAACCAGCAACTAATAAGCTTCCTGATGTCACTGGAAGACTGTTTGTTGCCATCTTCTTAAACTGCATGAGGAGGTGCAAATGGGGCACCCGCCCCCAGCCTTGCCCTCTGTCTGCCTGCTCAGTTGGAGCACCGCCCCCCCCTGCTGGGCACACCTAGTCTCATTCAGCTTAAGACCATCATGCCATCTGCTTCCTCAATTTCCACAATTTATTTTCCACTCATTAATGCAACTATGATACAGGACGAAAGGAAGCAAGCCGACGAGTAAACTAGTCTACCTTTTCTAGTTTCTAAGCTGGTTTCATTCCCAGCTTTACACTTGTTAACTATATAGATATGAGCAAGTCTGTTGAGCTCAGAGATTTTGTTTATGCTTCTGTAAAATGTGTGTATATCTTATCTGCTTCTCAAGATTGTTGTGAGGTAGGAATGAATAATTCATGTGAAAGTACCTGAAAGAGCATATAGCGCATAGCAAACAGGCAGAAGATGGTTATTATCATCATTTACTAATTCATTAATTCCACAAGCATTTTAGCTTTCCCAAATTGTATGTTTAAGAAGATATAAAAATAAGATACAATTCTGACCTGACTGAAAGCTCCCATCTTAGCAAAAGATACATGCAGATAAATAATTACCCTGTATAACATACAACCAAATGTACTAAAGATGACTTTTGTTCAACTAGAGTTTACAAATAAGATGAGTGTGAGAAGGAGCAGAACAACTATTTGAAAAATATTGCTGTATTTTCAGAAATTTGATGAAAAGCATCAACCCACATATGCAAGAATTTCAAACAGACTTAAGCGGGAAAAGTGACAAAGGCATCTTATGTTTACATTTTAGAAAGCAGAAAAAGAAAAAGAAAACCTTAAAAGCAGTTAGAGAAGAAAGACACATTGCAGGTGAACAAACTGCATGATTTCTGATTTTGATCAGAATCATTGCAAGTTCGGAGACATCATCAAATTGCTTAAGAAAATAAAAAACATCAACTTAGAATTATGCATCTATGCGAAATGGATTCCAAATCTGAGAAATTAAGATGCTTTTCAGACACACACAAGAGGAGAGAATCCAAGGAGCACATTGTAAAAAATGGCCAAGAAAAAATTTAAATTGAAGACAAATAAGATTGGAAAGGAATCTAGGTGCTGTTTTTCCTCCCAGTTTTAAAACCTTTATGAGATCATCAGTCACTAGTTTTCATCCGCATTGACGGGCTGTAGGTTTTTGAAAGCGGTGGCAGACCCGTAGATAACCAATGTGTAGAGCGTGGTTGGGGATTCTCCATCCTCACTATGTTTCCTGGACAACTGCTTGCAGATCCGGTATGGGACATTCCTTAGTTACTTTTTTGACCCAGGCAGTTTTGTTGAGCCAGGTGTCGATTTGTACATCTGGTGTTCCCATCTCCTTCATAGAAAACTTCAGAATCTCCTTGAACGCTCTAGGGGCACGCTTCATGAAGCCCACGCCGGATACACCATCTCCTTGACAGCGGAACGCCCTTCTCCTCTCTGCCCTTCTTTGCGGGAGCCATGGCGCCAGGACCGGGCTGGAAAGGACGAGCGCAAGGAATTGTCGGGATATAGGATTAAAAGAAGAAATCATGAGATAGAAAATGGTAAAAATGTGAGGAAATGCAATAGGTAATTTCCCTTCTTAATTTCTGTGAAAGAAAAAATAAAAACAAGGTCTTCTGGGATAGTAACATATCAATAATATATGCCATACATTTATGCACAAATGGAGAGACAAAATAGGTCTGGAAGGCTTTTACAACACACAGTAGTATATTAATTTAACAAACAAATTGAGTGAAGTGAATTAAGTTGGGAATAAGATATTGTAATGTTTAGAGAAATCTCTAAACATAGTTAAAGACAAATAGTATAGCTAAAAAGCTAGTAGGAACTCCAAATTCATGGCGATAAAGTTTATGCCAAATCAGAAACCCTATAGGACAGAGTAGAACTGTCTTTGTGCATGTCTGAGACACAATTCGTACAGAAACACAAAGTCCTGACTTTCTTCCATGCTCGTAGTTTGAACTGCTGACCTTGCAGATAGCAGTGCAGTCCATAAGTGCCACACCACCAGCTAATAGAGGAGAAAAATGTAAACACAATCATGCTTGCATAACTTTTGTTTGGGCAATGTCTGACCACCCATGCATCTTTGTTCTTAATCCATGTAAAGTCTCATATATTAAAAAGCTGAGGAGAAAAATAAATAAATAAATAAATAAATAAATAAATAAGCTCAGAAACATAATAATTTGTAATAACATGTGAGTACTGCTTTGTGTGCACATCAAAACATCATCATTATTATTATGTTAAAGATGTTTTAGTGTTTTGCCCTGTGTTTCTTAGATTTTTTTAAACATATGCATGTGCACTATATATTATACTAAGACAAAGTTTTGACTATTTTAACTTAAATACCACTTATATATATTTTAACTTATATAACATATATTGACTTAAAGGCAGATTTAAGAAAGGAGCACATTTCTGATTTGGAGATTGCCCTATGTAATATGGTATTCACACAATGTTCAAAACACACAGCATTGTATCTCACAGCATGGATGTTCAATGACACATGACTATGATAAAGAAAGAAACCTTGAAGAAAGGGAAAAGCTAGAAAGTAAGAACAGAGAAAATGGGGTGGATAGGACACACAAATGAAATGATAGATTTTAATTTAGAAATATGGATAATTGTATTACATGCAGATTTAATACATATAGTAATCTAAAGCCTAAATCATCAGATTGAATAAAATAAAAGCAAAATTACAAGAGACACAGATACAATATAAAAACAGATGTTTGAAAGCCTAAAAAGTGGATAGAAGAAGCCAAACTATGCAAAATAAATAAGTAAAACTTGGTTGGGTTTTATGACTACTAATACCAGACAAAATAGAATTCAAAACAAGAGGTGCTATTTAGCATAAAGGAAAACATCTCATGATGTTAAATGAATCAATTTGTGAAAAAGAATACCAAACTCAATATCTAGGTATACAAAACTTTAAAATACATGGAACAAACACGGAGAGAACTGAAAGGATACCTGGTTAAGCTCCCAATTACAGAGGGAGAGTTTAATACTCTTCTGCTTTTAGAATGTACAGACACAAAATCCTTAAAAATATGGAAACATTATCAACCAGCTTCATCTAAATAACTCAATAACTTTACCCAATTAGAGGAAAATTCTTTTCATATATGCATAGAATATTTACCAAACAAAACAATATGGTGATCAATAACCCAAGTCTCTATAAATTTCAAAGAAAAAAATTATGTATGGTATGACTGTGGATCACAGTGAAATAGGACACAGAGAACCAAAGCTAAAATTTGGCAATTGATACAATTGAGAAATTCCTAGCAACACAATAAAAAACAAAAGATGACACATGAAGAACACTCACAGGGAACAAGGAAGAGACATCACTATAGGAATTTTCTACATTTAGAATGATAAGGAACTATTATGAAAACTTTATACAGCTAACTTTGATAACTTACATGAAAAGGACAAACTCCTTGAAAGATACAACTTTCAAATGGAAGGTGAAGCTGAAGCAAAAAGAAATGGGACATACACATAAAGCTATATCCATTACAGGATGTAAATGTGTAATTTAAACATATTAACAATGGTTTTATGTATGCATACCATAAAATGTTAACCATGAGAAGTCTCACATAAAAACTTACAGAAAATAGAGAAAAGGAAGACTTCTTTGCTTTTACAGGTCAATATAACCTTGATACTGAAAGCTGACAAACACATAACAAGAAAACTATAACTAATCCTTAACAATAATAGTAAATGAAATTCAGCAACAAGTTTAAAAAGAAGACCACATGATCATGTAGGAGTTGTTCAAGGAATATAAAAGAGAGTTTAAAACTCAAGAACTAACTAATTCATTCAAAGAATAAAGGAGAGATTTAGAAATTCTGAAGGGAGAAAATTCTGAAGGGGAAAGCTGATCCCAAAGAAGCTTCAGGGAGAAGAGGAGATGGAGCAACAGCTACAGGAGGCCTGAAGTCAGTCCAGGTCAGGGCGCAGAAGCCATGGCACAAGGAACTGAAATTAACATCGTGAGGAAGGAAAGGAACCTACTTGATAGGTCCAAGGTGGTTTTTAAACTTCTGGGCCCTGTGTGAGTCAAATAGGACCCAGGGGAGGCCCAAGCTAGAGTGGGGAAAGAACTGGACTACATTACAGCTGAAGTGAAATACTTTGAATGCCAGCTTTGGAACCTGGAGAAGCAGTCAGAGCTACAGAGGGAAAGGACAGCAGTCCCAACAGCCCAGGCAGCCAGGGCAGGGACTCCTGAAGGCCAGACCTCATGGAGCAAGGGTAGGGGAGGGAGTTGGGCAGCTGTATGCTCTATACTGCAGCTCATAAATGTGAAAATCTCAAAATAGTAGTGATAATAATAAAAGAATAAAGGAGAAGAGCTACATTATCATCGCAATAGATACAAAGCAATTATTTTACATGATTAAATATCAGCATAATAAAAAGAAATTAAATAAGTAAATAAAAACAAGGCAGCAATATAGGAATAGAAAGGAACTCCCTAATTCTGACAGAAGGTATCTCTTTAAAAATCATTCAGTTGACATGATATGCAATCTTGAAAACCTGAGCAGCCATGAAGGAATATCTGCACCCAGCACCAGTACTTCACACTATAACTCAGGTCTCTAAAAATCAAAACAAAAACCCCAAACTCACTGCTGACCATGCATTTAAAAGTTCAACACATAACCCCACGTGTACTTACAGATAACAGCAAAAATAAAAGCATATTTTTAAAATGCAATAATAAGTGAGCTTAGCCATGTAACAGATGCAAGGTCAAAATCACAATTATTTTTTATCTATATACTAACACTGAACAAGCGTATGTAAATAAGAATAAGGAAACCTGGTGGCACAGTGGTTGCCCTTTGGCCTATGATTTGCCTAGTCGGGAATTTAAGACCCCTGGCAGCTCCACCGGAAGAACACTGACTTCTCTTCTCCCTTAAGAGAGAGGCGCAGTCTCAGAACCCCTCGGGGGTCGCTCGGAGGCAGCACTGGCTCGATGACCGTGAGTTTTTGAGTATCCTTTCTGAGTTTATCAAGAGAGTGGAACATTGCATACTTATCTCTGGGTATTGCTGCTTTCATTGCTGTGGAGTAGATTCTGAGTAACGGCAACCCCATGTGGGAGAGTAGAATTTTGCTGCAGAATTTTCAAAGACAGGACCTTTTGGAAGTAGAGGGCCGGGCCGGTTTCCCAAGATTCCCACGTGGGTTTGAACCATCAACCTCTCTGCTAGACATCATGCACCTGCCTGTTCACACCACCCAAGGAGGAAATTGACCACCAAAGGCAAAGGCAAAAAATAACAAAAACAATCTTGACAAAGGACAAAGAAGGCTGGTACAACCTCTGACCTTTTATAATAACGTCCCAGTTCTCTCAACAGAGAGGACTGCTGCTGTTCACTTGCCCGGAGTTGAATCTGACTCATTGCCCCCATGTTTACAACAGAATGAAACACTGTCAAGTCCTCTACCATCTTTTAAAATTCAGTAATACATTCTCAATTGTATTAATTATGTATTTCATTCTACTTCTCCCTTTGTCTAATCTACCTGTTTGATTATTTTTCATACTCCTCTATTCCTTAGACATATTTTATTTATTTTATTTCTTTAAAGTACTAAACAAACATTTTTCACCTAATAATTTGGATATTTGAAATCCTTATGGATCCAATTATATCAATTTTTGTTTCTATTAATTATTATTCTAGGTGGCTACAAGCACCATGTTTGTGGTCATTTTCCTTGAAACTTTTATCCATGGCATTTTTCTAGAGCATATGTGTCCAATTCTTCCAGATGCGTATGAACATTTTTTTTAGTTTGACAACTCTGTATTTTATCCAGCTGTAATTGAAACTTTAATCCAATCGTATTCTCAAAACATTTTGCATAGTTGTTTTCTACATTTGTTCTATCATGTTGCTTTTTCCTACAAGTGAAATTCTTGTTAAGGGCTGTAGTCATCCCTTTGAGATTTCTCTCGGTGTCTTCCCACTGCCTCTCAAATTCATGCATAGTTTGCTTGACTTTCCTCAAGTCAACATCTCCAATGCCAGGAATCACTGTTTCATGAAACTCTCCTTTATTAATGTTCTCTTTTGCAGATAATACTTTTATCATACACCTAGGTGAGACAGTTGGGTATTTTGCTCTTTGCTTCTTCCACTCTATAGTACATGTGTCTGTCCCAGGCTCCAGAATGGAGATCATATTCGACTTGGATACTGAGATTCCCAGGGAGACCAGGTTCCTTAGTTCTCCAACATCACGTCCTTGTACAACGTCCTCTGGGCAGCATCCAGGCAGTCCCACTCCTCCTGAGAGAATCCTACGGCCACATCCCTGAATGTCAACAGTCCCTGGGATGGAGCCATTCCAGATGCTTCTTTCTTCCTTCTTCCAAGCTTCATTCTCGAGTAAGGTCAGTCTGATGAGGTCTATCCTCGGGGTCAATCTCGCACTGCTCTGCCTGCTTCCACATCTGTAATACCACTTATGAACATTTTAAGATAAATTTGTAAATTGAATATTTGGGGCTCTGCAAATATATAATTATATGATTTCCAAAATTTCAAGATGTCTACGTGGGTTTGAGCCATCAACCTTTCTGCAAGACATCATGCACTTGTCTGTTTACACCACCCAAGAAGGAAATTATCCAGCAAAGACTAAGGCAGAAAATAATAAAAGCAATCTTGACAAAGAACATGTGCATTTGAACCATCTACCTTCCTGTGAAGAGTCCTGTACTTAATAACCAATAGAAACAAAAATCAGTATAACTGCATGTTTAAGAATACAAATGTTTTGAGAATGATGATGCCAACAAATGTGCACATATGCTTGATGTATGGATGTATGGATTGTAATAAGAGTTGTATGTGGCTCCAGTAAAATGATAAAACTGCAAATATTCAAATTATGAGTTATAAAATATGAAAACTATTAGCTTAATACATTAAATGAATAAAATATGACAAAGGAATTGGAAAGTATAAAATATACCCGGGCAGGTAGATGTATTCATATATAACCAAGCACATATTTATGTTTTCCTTTAAGAACCCAGATTGAGTTTGGAAAATCACTTTACTAGTGGGTGATAGCATAACATGTTCAAAATTCAAAAGAATTGTTTTTGTGTGGATCCACCTTCATATGGGGTCTCTGTGTTGAGTGTCTAACCATCAGTTTGAACCCACCAGAAGCTCCTCTGCAGAAAGATGAGGCTATCTTCTTTCATAATGAGCTACGCTCTTGAAGCCCTCCAGGTGGTTGATCTGAGTCACAATGGCTGTGGGTCTGTTGATATGACACCTGCTTTGCGTGTGGCTGAAGGAAGTTAGTTACAAGGTCCAATAAGCTCTGGGCTGTAAAGGACAAGGTCCTCAGTTCAAACCCACCAGACGATTCTGAGAAGAAAGATTGGTGATCACCTCCTATAAATATTTACAGTCTCAGAAGCCCTATGAAGACATTATGCAGCTTAATCATTATTACATAGGCATAGCCCTCTATAATATTATGTAGGTACCATTTTGAAAAATGACACAGCATTTTGTACATTTTTACTAGAAATCTTTTTCACCTTGCCATTTGATTGAAAAGAATGTCTTAGTTTCTTGTTTTTCCATGATCATTTTCCTATTTAACTTGATAGCATTCTAAAACAAACTGATATTATTCCCTTGGAGATGTCCTTCTCATGTTGGAAAGTGGGATGCCAGTCCCTTTATGATCTTACCAGTTGAGAACAACCATAAAAGTCAAGTAGCGAGTGAGACACACTTATTAACTGATGCTCCCTTATTCCAAGCAGAATTCAGAACCTCCTGGAAAAGTTAGAGTCATCACAAGCTGAGAATTTCGTGTATGACTGAATGTTTCTCTCTGAAGACCTGAGATTGTAAAGTGAGATCCGAGACATTCATCTAATCATGCGTGGAAGTTTCAGGTCTGCTGCATAGATTTAATAATAGCAAAATGGAGACTCTGAAAGAATGAAGGTCTTGGTTTGGATGCAGGTCAAGTCCCTTTGCTATGGAGAATCAGAGAGACTTGGCTAGTCTAAGAAAACTGATAGCAAGAGATGAGGGGGTGTGGCGGTCATGTGCTTATATTAATTTTATGATTGAAATGTAGGGGTGGAGTCTAGTCTGTTAATCTGGAGATAGCCATTGAGTAGCCAATGAAGCCTCCGTGTGGGCATGGCTTTCTCCTGAGACTTCTGGGAAATCTCGCGATATTTCCTGGATGGAGATGAGAAGTTATCTCCCCAGTTGTTGGGAGTTAGTTTCAGAGACGATGAATCACAGACAAGACAAGATGGCAACGTCTGTGGAGCCAGAGAAAAAGCCACATGACTTTACCCTGACGGACCCAGACTTCTGAAGCTGGAGAGGCCTCGTGGGGACCCCTGCCAGCAATGAGTTGCTTCTGCCACCACGGAATACTGTTGATGGACCCTCAGCCCTGGAGGTGAGGAGCCATGAGAAGACCCCTGTTAGTGTTGGGACTTTGCACCCACTGACCTCTGGCTTCATGAGTCGGAAGGAGACTATAGACTGATGTCAGGGATATGGGTTAATATCGGACTTATGACTTTGAACTGGACTGGGCTGGGATGCTTTCTCAGTGTCCCATTCCTCTTGTATATAAACCTTATATCCATGTGCGAGTGTATGAATTTTTTCCTATAGCCTATCTGGACTAACACAGGGGATATATATTTTTTTACAACCCTTTGTGGGATGTGGCCTGTATAGACAGGGTTCTTTGAACACCTGTAGGCCATTTTTCTTTTAGGAAAGGAACAACTAAGGAGTGAAAGAATTGTTTAATATGTTCTCTTTGCTAGTACTTCTCAAATGAGATGACTTTTCCTGTTGTCTGTAAGGCATGGAGGGACACAGAAATAGCAATGGTGTTGCTTCCTATGCATAATTTATTTAATCATTCTTTTAATATCAGGCCTTTAGGTTGTTTTCCATGGTTTATGCCACAGTGAACATATTTGCATATACACCTTTGGCCACATCTTAGATTATTTCCTAGAGAAACGTTGGTTCCCAGAGAAGGGTCTGGTTAAGGCTTTTTGACATAAAGAACATTCTGAGAAGGCTGTGTGCTCTCATTTATATTCCACTGGAATGGTCTTGTCATCCTGTGCCAGAATTTAATATGAGACATGACCCACAGATTTCTAAAAGATAGAATTTAATTGTTCAACGAATTAATTTTACTCTAAGTAAAGCTGTACCATTTTCTTGTGTCTAGCTGTTTATATTAAGTCCTTTGCTTATTTTTGTTGTACAAGTGGTTTATATTTGTAATTTGCTCTGTAAAGCACTTTATATTTTAATGGGAATTCCTGGGTGGTGCAAATGAGTTGAGTTAAATGCTCAACTACTCGCCGAAAAGTCTTTGCCTCAAGCCCACCAAGAGATGCCTCAGACGATCAAACCATTGCCCTCTAGTCAATTCCAGCCTATAGCAATGGAAGCCCTAACTTGTTACAGAAGCAGACAGCCTCATTTTCTCCTGCAGAGTGGCTGGTGAATTTGAACCGCCCACCTTGAGGCTAGTAGTACAATGATCACCACAGGACTTTGCTTGTGAGTGGTCAGAGCCTTGGAAACCTCGTGGGGATGTTCTCTTCAGCATACTTTGGGTGCCTATGAATTGACTCAACAGCAACAGAATCGACTCAACAGCAACTGAGAAGAATAGCACTCCTGGTTTACTGACTAGAACTTTGCAGTGTTTGTTGCCACTTTTCACCTTCCTGTGTTCTGCTTTTCCTTTGACTTGTTACCTAGCTTTTACGAATCTCCTTTTCATGGTACAAGTATAGGTTGGCACATGACTCCCTCTCTAGGCACTACACGTTCAAACCCTTATGGCTAACAGACACATTGGCTAATTTTGGCCAGTGGAACATAAGTATCAGGTGATGGCTAGCATTTGCTAACCGGGTCTGTAGACAGTTGGAGAAAATGGGGAGCTAACAGTAACGATTACCAAAAAAGATGTTCTGGAATTGTTTATGGTGATGATCGCACAAATCTTGTTAGTATTTAAACAATTAAATTTATGATATGGAAAGTACATCCCAATAAAAATCTAATAATAAAGAGTAGCATTTTAATAGTAGGATTTAATTTTAGTTGCACATGAAGCTAGGTTCTATCACTATCCCTAACCCCCAAATTCATTCGCTTGTTTCAGCACCAGTTAATGAATAGTAACTTATATTTCAAGATTTATAGTGCCATTTCAGTAAGAGTTAAATCTTATAAAGTTTAATATTTCTGGAATATCTATTGTGTTTCACTTATTTCCTTTTCATATTATGTAGATAATATATAACATTTTACTATTATTACTTTATAGTATAACTTAATGGAACAGGTCTTCACTCTTTCAACTTGTATTTCAAAATTATCTTTGTTTTTTTTCCACCCATTTATTATATGCATTCCAGAGCCACTTTGTCAAGTATTTGCCTTTTCCATTCCATATGAAATAAAGTCTTACTATGATTTGGATCAGTATTGCATTAATTTTACATTAATCTACATTAATTTTAAGTCATTAATATTTTTATAATAATGAATCTACGAATATGGCATACCACTACATTTATTTGTTATAACTGACACAAGCTTGGTAGTTCTCGTCATACAACCCTTTACATTTTTTTTAATATAAATAAACAAATTAAGTAACACATATAATTAAAGATTACACTTTCTCATATGAATAGACTTTTCCTATTCTAGTTTTTAAATAACTACTCAGATATGCTACAAAGCTTCTGCTTATTGCATATTCATTTTGTAGGTGATCTGTTGTTTTGCTAGCTCCCTCCTGGAGAAGGGGTTCTGGGGTTTAGCAGCACATAACACATAGCGCTCGGTAGGGGAGATGGGAAGCAGCTTATGAACCATATACACTCGTGTCCTGGAGTGAAGGACAAGGGACCCCATACCAGGCAACACAAGTGCTGCATTCAGGAACCCAGTGAACAAGCGGGAAGTGTGGGAGGCAGGCTTTGGAGCAACAAGAGGGTGAGGTGCTCCCTCATTCCTGTGGATGTGGCGACTTGTTTGGATAATTCCATAGGCTGCAAGGGAATGAAATCTATGCAGAGGACTGGGGGGGAGGGCAACTGAACTGACTGACAGAACTCACCAGGTAGAGGGTCCTTCCTCTTAGGTGGAGGGCATCATTGGTAACAACAGGGAAACTCACAACTGGGTTTGTGATCTCTGTGAGACTCACTTATATGAAATTGTAGGGCTTGCTATATGCCTATTTAGTAACGTTGCTTATCATCTGATTCTTTTTATGCATTTTCTTTGCATTGTGATAGAGCAATTGAATTCTGTACAATCACTGGGCATGGTTTTATTCTGTGACAGTTCTCTTTACTGCTTCTAATGTGGATCGTATTTCATTTTCAGTTTCCTTATAACCTTTACTTATCCCAGCCACATCCTTTTTCATCTCTGTCTATTGGTGTTATATATACACTTCTCAGTTCCTTTATTGAAAGCCATTTAGTTTGGATGTTTAAAAGAAAGATGAGTGCACAAGACTTTTAACAGCAGTTTTTGTAATACAGTGATTAGAATCAGAAGCTTCCAAAGTCAAGGGAAGCCATGTTATTGACATGGCTTGTTTGTTGCAATCTAATGCTTTGTTGTATATGTTAAGTCTGACGATGTTTTTTTTTTCTCAGCCAACATTTATTTTTATGAGTGTTTAATAAATAGAAACCTTATTTTATTTACACCCTCTGGGTAGGCAAGGCATCTTGCCTTGGTAAATTTCCTTCTTCTAACTGTGTCAGTCAGGGTCCCAGCAGGAAACAGATGGTACACTCTAATTGGGTAATTCGAGGAGAGTCTAATAAAGAGACTATTTACAAGGATGTGGATTTGAAGCAGGGCAAACTCACAAGGGATGATCCCAGACTCCAGAGCGAGTGAAGCCCCAGGCCTAAATGATCTTGAAAAGGAGTGGTTATGAGGACCCAGGGAAGGTGAGAAAACTGTGGGGGGACACTCTCCTGATTGGAGATGTGTCTTTTAGTTGAGGGACACTCCTAGTTAAGAGGAAGCAAGCTTGGGGAGTAAATAACCAGTGTCTCTCCTCTGCGCCCCCCCCCCCCCCCGACTCTCATTCTCATTCTCTCTCTTGGCCAAACTCAACTGCCAGTCAGAGGGCTAAGGATTCAGTTAATCAGGCCTTAAAGCCTCGTCTCTGGGGACTCACATTGGGATGAAGAAGGCTGATCTCAGAGAGTTGGCAAAAGATATAAAGCCCATCAATGAAAGAGTTCTCACCTTTTCATTGGTTCAAATGCTGTTTGCTCCCACTGGCTACATTTATCAATTTGGTGAGTGATCAGAACGGAGTTTGAGAACGTTTATGATCCAGTGCTCATTTGCTAAGGAAGCAAAGGAAAAGAGAGTCCAGAGGTTGATTCTCAGGAAGTAGTTGAATAACACAGAACATCAATGGTGGGTGGAGAGGAGATGGTAAATCTGAAGTTGTCCCATGGATCCTCTGTGATTCTTTTACTATGTGATCTATCAGAGCGCTGCCAATATTTAAAGAAGTACATTTCAAATAAAAATTCAAATGTTTTTGTGTGTGTATGTATTTCATTTAATTAGCTTAACATACATACCCCAAAATGTAGTACTAGCACCCATTGTCTTCTTTTGTTTTGCTTAAGGAAACTTGCACGGAGTTTTCATTTCTACAACAATGCTGTTCTACTGCCCTGATTTTTTGCCAGCATGTCAGCAGTGACTCGGAGTGACCCTGTAAAGTAGAGCAGAATGATACCTGGGCGTTTCCAAGACTTAACCTGTTTTCAGGAACAAAAAGCCTCATCTTTAATTTTGCAAATAGTTTTATTTGCATACAATTCACATGTCATACAATCATTCAAGAAGAATTGTACAATTGTCACCACAATCAATTTTAGAATACTTTCTTCATTATTATACTCATCATGATCAGCTCTCATTCTCCCCAACCTCCCCTTTCATACCCCCAAGGAATAATTAATACAGTAACTGTCTTTATAGATTTATATAACCTGGATTTCATATACAGAAAAAGTTTAAAAACAAACAAAAGTAACAATAGCAAAGTAAAACAGGTTAAAAAGCTCAATCAAAAAGAAAGCAGAAAACATTAAAAACTAGAAAAAATGTATCATAAAATAGATTAAATGATAGGGTGTTAAATTTTGACCTAACTGCTTCTGAAACAATCCAATTTCCAATGCAGTCTGTATATTAGCAAGGCTATTCTCATCCCTGGTCCATAGGCAGAGGGGATTCTCCAGGTGCTTAATCCATATATAGTTCCCCTTCTCTTAAGAAACAAAACAAAACTGAAGCACCTTTAAAATGGGACAGAGAAGGACCTGTGTCTGCTATAACTGACTTTACAAAGCGTCCTTTTTGATGGCCAGGCCATTCACGTCCCTGGGTGATGCTCAAGAGGTGATTCACCAGAGGATTGACCCACATGTGGACTCTGCAAATGGACTTTGGCCTTCCACTGTCATCCATAGTCTTCAGTGAACCAAGTGTACATAACTTAAGCTCTTAAACCAATATGTTATTTATATTTGATTACATTATTTCCAATCCTTGGATCACACAGGCTGGTGTGCTTCTTCCATGTGAACTTAGCAACTTCACTTAGATGGCTGCTCATTGGAAAACAAGTCTTGATGACCCCGGATACTATTCTTTCTGACAGCCAGCACCATATAATTTTTTCACTTTGCTATCATACCCATATCTTCAGTGATCTCTTCATGAAGCAAAAACCTCATTTCTTTTAACAGAGTGACCCATGGATTCAAACTGCTGATCTTGTGGTTAGTAATTCAATTTGTATCCAGTATGTTCCCACTGCTCCTACAATAGTCTCTATAGCACTTGTCTCCTGAAAGCTCTTACTTCTCTACAAGGCCTCCCAACATGCTATATCTCTGTTATATCAAACAGCCCCTAGGGACATCTGCTCTTTTTATTGATCTTTGTAGAAGCATCCCGTGTGATTATTGCTCTTCCAATCCTCATACCACTATAGAGTTAAGCTCAGGTCAGCAGGCAAGAGGCACAATTTCTGAGTCAGAGAGTTGTGAAAAAAGTTAATAGCCTTATCTCCTCTTCTCTTTTCCTCCCTGTCTTCCTCCATTTATTTTACAAAGAAGGTAGAGGGAGGATTTGCAAAAAAAAAAATGCTGCCCGGGTCTGCTTAGTAATGTTCATTACTGTGCCAGAGTTGCCCCCATGGTGTGTAGGGCACTTTAAAATTCCACAGAGGGAAGTGCATTTGTAGAAAGCTGTTGTCACTATTACATTTGCATGGTGGAGCTCGGTTCCCCCAGAGACTTGCCTACAAAGGTGTGTGAGTTTTGCCCACATAAAATTTTCCTTAAAGTCTATTAGCCCCTTTACATGAGATGTATACATTTGGAGACTGTCAGGGAAATGGAGCAGCAGGTGAGGTATCATCATCCAAACTGGAGGTGGTAGTTGGTGGTTCCTGCTGCCCATGATGCCTGCTAAGCTTCCTAGCAATCCCATCTTGCGTTGTTCCCAAGTGTCACTGTGAGAATGCTGAGTGTGCTACATCCTGGAGTTTTCAAGGTTTTCATTATGTCTTTCCTTGCCTGCCAACCCGATTTCACAGAGTCTTTGAAAAACAGTCCCTGCAGGGAAGTCTAGGGTTGTTCTGACATTTGGAATTGAAAATATTTGCCATGTAACCTTTACATTAGAGGGCCCAAAGCTAGGGATGAAGAATATATATATTTTTGCTTCAATGCGAGCATTTGGGGGTGATGCTCAACATGGAGGAAGGTAGGGAAAATAAGGGAGAAGACAAATAAGGCAAGATAAAAAGAAAGAATATCCATTAAGATTTTCTTCTGCTGCTCTCTGAATTTAAGGTTGGAGCAATCTTTACTAAGGGTGAGAATGTGAATTACCATCGACCTAAATCCTTAGTCTTCAAGGATTAGAGAAGCGATGTCAGGAACAGGAGCATGTATAGAGTACAGGAATATCACCGTGCATGTTCACCATTTAGTTGTAGCCTGTTTGAGCATTTTCATACAGAACATCATGAGCTTTCTCTTTCTGAATACCCAAGTAATGTCACGGTGAGATGGTAGGAGGCCCTCTCAGTTCCTGAGGATCGTAAGGTGAGACAGGAGTCTCTGAAAGAGTATGTGACCTCCTTCTATCACCTTCCTTACTAGTTCCTGAAGCTGGGGAACTCTTCATGATCTTTGTGGTTCCCACAAAATCTCACATCTTTATAATGGTGGATTAAGAAACCTTTCCTGAATGACAGACTGTAAAAGAAGTCTGACAAACATGGTAGTAAACAAGGCATCTCCCTCACGTCTCTGTGGTCAGTCTACATTTTGGCAGAAGCTCCTAGAAAGGCAAGGAGAAAAAGATCACAGGCCTTCAGACCTTCCCTAACAGACTCCCTGTCGACTCCATGAGACTCTTCTATCTGAGTCCTCAGTGTTGGCCTGAGGTTAGAAGGAAAAGACCAGATATAGGAAGGGGGCACTAGGATACCTCCACCTCTCCTATTAAATGGAGTGGCTTCCCTTTCATCTGTTCTTTACTATGAGTTGGCATAGACTTGAAGGCAGTGAGTTTGGTTTGGTAGAGAGTTGGAATCAGTGCAATGGCAGTCAGTGAGAGTAGTTTTGTTTTGCAGAGAATTTGTTAACCAACATTACTAACACCATTTGGACTTCTGTGTAAACATGACAGACTCATTAGATGTATTTAGTTCCTCTTCCACTTGAATTTTTTATTAAGATCCTATTCAAAGAATGAAATGAAATTATTTCGACACAGAAGGACAAAGAAGTAGAGAAGCAGAGACACCAGAGAACAGAGTTAGACACATCTGTGCAATGTAGCAAATAGATGGAGAGAATTAAATGACTTTGTAGAGCATTTAAGACAATGATAGTAACAAAATATGAGCTAATTCACCCAATAAAACTTCAGGAAGATTCAGGTTGGAGACTCTAATAAGACAAAAGATGTAAACATGGAGCAGAGAAATCAGGAGATTTAATAAACCCAAACCAAATCAAGTTTAACTCATAACGGCCCTATAGTGGGTGTCAGAGACTGCGAGTCTTTAGGGGTGCAGAGAGCTTGACCTTCCTCCTGAGGAATGCTGTTGTCATCATCATCATTGTCATTGTTTTTGTTGTTGCTGTTAGTTGTCATTAAGTTGGTTCTGATCCATAGTGAAACTATGTACAAAAGAGAAAATCCTGCCCAGTCCTGCACCATCCCCACAATTTTGAGCCCATTGTGGTGACCACTTTTTCAATCCATCTCTTTGAAGGTCTTCATCTTTTGTGCTGGCACTCTACCTTACTGAGCATGAGATTCATCTTCTAGGGCTGGTCTCTCCTGACAAATGTTCAGAATGTGAGAGACAAAGTCTCACCTTTCTTGCCTCAAAGGAGCATTATGTTGTACTTCTTGCAAGACAGATTTTTTTTGTCCTTTAGTCAGTCCATGGTACTTTCCTCCTCTTCAAATGATTCAAATGTGTTGGTTCTTCCTTATGCAATGTGCAACGGTCATATATATATATATGAGACAATTGGAAAAAACCATGGCTGGGGTCAGGCACATCTTAGTTCTCCAAGTATCATCCTTGCTTGTCATGGATGACCATGCTGACCATAGTCATGCTGACCATGGTCAGCAGGGTTGCCCAATGCAATGTGATCTTTCATCTCATGACTGCTGCATCCATGAGCTTTGATTGTAGAGCAGATCAAGATGAGATCCTTGACAATGTCAGTCTTTTCTTCATGCATCATTATGTCACCTATTGATGCAGCTGAGAGAATTTTGGTTTTCTTTATGCTGGGTTGTAATCCATACTGAAGGCTGCAAGTCTCCATCACCATCAGCAAGTATTTAAATTCTCCTCACTTTTAGCAAGTGAGATTGGGTCATTGGCATATCTCGGGTTGTTATAAGCATTTCTCCAAAGCTGATCCAACATTCATATTGTTAGCTAGGCAGAAGTTGGAGAAATGTGGCAGGAATCTTAACACACACACAAAAAACGAGCCTTACCTTTCCCCCTCCTTTACCTCTTATTATCTTGTCTAACCCTACTGGTTACAGATATTAGGCTTTAGAAAAATAGGGAGACTATAATCAGAGCATGGCCACACTGGAGGGTGAGAGATGAGAAGCAGAGTCAAAAGGAGGGATTTAAGCAAGGGTTGTATTGACTAACAGGAACCTGGCACATTTGCCCTGTTCTGCTTACAGACTAGATGTTTTGAGTGACACAAGTAAAGTCTTTAGGCAGGAGTCTCAAGAAGTCTTATTTTGAGAAATCAAAGAACAACCTCTCACTCAAATGTATTAATATATTACAATGTCTTCTTTACTCTGAATGGAAATTATTCATGGTAAGTATCAATATCCCTATTTCATACATGAAGAAATTGACTCTCAGAGATGTGTAGTGCTATGTTTGTTTTTCTTTCAGGTAGCAAATGGCAGAGCTGGACTGAAGCTTGGGTCTTTAGATGATAAACCTGTTCTAGTTCCAGAATACTTGTGCCCTTCTTTATAGTGGACACATGCTCACGATTTTCCTATAGGTTGCTAATACCTTAAAATTCACTTAGAAATACACTTAGGTGAAATTTCAATGCTTGGCCCACTATAGGATTTCTAGAGATACATTTAAGAAGCCAAACAATTGCTGTTGGCTAAATTCCAACTCATGATGATTCTGTGTGTTTCAGTAGACTGTGCCCAGGGGCTTTCCATATCTGTGATCTCTCATAAGTAGAGTGCCAGCTCCTTCTCCTGAGGGTAGATTCAAGGTATCCCTTGGTGTAGTCAAATTGCTTCTGAGTGCATTCAAATCACCAACATTTGGGATGGCATTTGCTCACTTTACTGTTGACACCACCCAGGACTCCTTTAAAGGTAGCAGTGTGGCAAATAAGAATTGGAAATTCATTTTGTCAAGATTTCACAGGGCTATTTCATTTGATCATCACAATAATGATTCAGGTTGGTTCCGTGACGATCCTCATCTCATAAATCAATGCCTGGGGTTTAGAGCTGTGGCATAATATGCATGAGGTCACATGCTAGGCTCTGGTGCAGCGAGATGACACCCCAGGACTTTCAGAGGATTGAGTTCACTGCTTTGTTTTGCTACCTTTCAGCTCTATGTGAACTCACTCTAAACAGTTTGAATGAAGGTTTCACAATCCAAATAAACCATCAGCATTTAAAACTATCTCCCGGCTGAGCCCCAGTGACATAAGTGGTTGAGTGAGGGACTGCGGCCTGCGGGCTTGGCGGTTCAAATCCAGTGGCGGCACTCAGGAGCATTGCTGGGTAGTTCCCACGACCACCAGAGGGCAGTGATGCCCCAAAATTAAAAATTAAAACTATCTCCCAAGACACCACTGGGAGGGAAGACAGAGAGTGTGGTTAATCTGGTGGATGACATGCAGCACCTTGAGCACAGACCCCTTCAAAAAGCAATCTTTGGCTTCACACTTGGTCCCACAGTCCATTCCTGCTTCCCCACAGAGTATGCATTCAGGAAAAGCTCATGTGTTGGTAATTAGAACTTAAAATCTTATGAAAAGAAAAAGAATATTAACCAGCAATATTTGAATCTTGGCTTCGAAGTTTAAAAACAAAACACATGCACATATTTTTTCCCCACATGGCAGTGGTTGTGAAGTAAATATTCCCCACTGCGCTGATCTTACATCCTGTCACATGAATGTTTCAGAGCACTCAATATAAATATTAAAACTAATAGCTTCACTCTTCAGCTATTACTCCTCCATCCCATGAAATCATCATAAAACTTTCAAAGCCTTTTAGAACATTTACACACTTGACTCTGATGGTGGGGGAGATTCACACAACGCAGTCCATATGCTTAAATAATAGTAAAGAACTGTTTATGGAATATGCTTTATTTATTCATCATTTCAAGTAAAATTTTCATTTTGATGGAGAGGGGAAAAAAATCAAAGTGTAGCTGCCAAGGGAGAAGGTTGAAGTATTGCTTTTCTATACGGAAGACTTGCAAAAAAAAAAAAAACAGGAGTCCATGAGAATCTCGGTTCAAGGTCAATCAATGCTAAGACTCTGGATATGTAAACTGCTAATGGATTGTAAAGACACATACCAGTGTTATGAATTTTTAAAGAGTAACTCTTCAGCACAGAACCCCATAAATCAATGATGACTTATTGGCTGGATCAATTATGCAAACTTTTAAAACATTTAATGACAGGTAATGAACAGCTCTCTGGAGGATACCAGTCAACAGTGTTTTTGCAGTTGTAGTTACATCTGCTTAAGTGACTTGGGAAGAGGCATTTTGAGGAAGCAATTGAAAGTTAAATTTAAGGGCTTGGCTAAAGGGAAAGAATAATTGCTTTCATCTTCCTACATACCTTAGCTAGTCCAGGAAATGGATCGCATCCTAATGTATTCATAGTTAGCCCAGGTTGGTTTTAGACCGGACATGCCATTCTCTGGGAGCTTCTATCCTTAAGCCCTTATTTGAAGTGACATGAGTACCAGGAAGAAGGATACTAAATGATGAAAGAAGAAAGCATACAGCATGGGTTCTGATATAGATAGGTCATTACAATGGTTGATTTTGAAATGAATTTAAAGTCAAAAATGGAATGAATAGATAGACATGGGGTGATAGTGCAGGTTTCTGCTCCATACAGAAACAGAGGACAGAAAGCTGAATAGGAGGTGACTGATGCAGCAGAAATTTTCACATCATCACTGTGGCATTAGAGTGTTCTAATTGTGCATTCAAATAGTGGCCCAATTAAAGATGAAGGGATTTTGAGGGCAAATTTATGAACTTAATAGTTCCTTACAGTTTAAACATTGGTCTTCCTTATAGTACAACTTCAGATAAGTCTTTAGATTATGAAAAAAGATCAAAGTTAAACATGCCATTCAGCTCTAAGCACTATTCTTTCTGTCTAAGCCACTGACGTTGGTGTTGTATGCCTGTGTTAACACAGTTAGGGCATCACTCAGATCAGATAAAGCCTTCTAACTGAATCTGAAAATACCAGAAATTCTGGTATCCCCATATAGCTCTCCTCTGTTTTGCTGCTCAGCAAAGGGGCCACAAAAATGAAAATATATAAAGTAAATTGCTTGCAAAGTACCTGAGTTCAAGTGTCTCTGGTCTAGGATGATTTTGTATGTCAAAGAACCCTCCTTAGAATGAATGACTGATTTTGAAAATAATTACATTTGAAGGGGGAAATGGCAGTACCTCAAGAGTGTTGCTGACATTGGATATTTCATTTTTCTCAAAGATGTTTGAAAACTAATAAACCCTTCTGAGAAAATTTGGACGTTATTATTATTATTATTATTATTATTATTATTATTATTATTATTGGTATGTGTCTGTTTGTCTTTATTAGAGACACATATCCTTGGTAATGAAGATCATAAGATAATTTGGTATGCTTTCTGTGCCAAATCTTTTCTATGCCTTTATTGTTATAGTCATATTTGAGACCAAATGCAATTATGACAGCACTTTAAAAATCAAGTCTAAGCAGCCATCTAAGTGAGATGTCAACTAAGTCTACATGGAGGAAGCACACGATCATCAGTCACTGAAGGATTGAAATCCATATAATCTGCAGTTACAGGAAGGATGAGTATTAGAGCCAAAATCTAGGGAATTTGGTGTGCAGAAGACTATGAATGAAAGCTGGCACCCAGTATCCATTTGTGGAACTACATAGGAGATAAGCATTCAGAAAACTCGCTCTATTAGTGACAGGTGGGAGAAAGGTAGGTACAAAACAGAGCGCTTTGGGAGAGATCAGGAGAGAAGATCCAAAGTGCAAGCTTGACAGAAGCCGTTAAAATTGTCAGTGCATCCCTTTGATGATGCAGGTTGGACCTGAACCGTTTTGCAAACTTTTCTGTATTTTTGGTTCTTAATGTTTAGTTTGGACTTTGTACACATTAGGGTGTATTTTAGAGGGGCTATGACATTCGAGATCACTTTCTTTGTGTTATATGTTTTCCCGTTTTTCAGTATAAAACTCAGGATTGATGAACCTGTGGGGACGAGAAGTAGAATCAGAGTCCAGGGAGGAGGGGCTACTGTGTTAGGGAGGGGGGGATAATAAGGAAGCATTGTCAAGGAGTACAGGTGGAAAAAGAATGGCTGCAAACTGATTGTGGTAGCAATTGTACAATTCTACTGGGTGTGATTGAAGTATGATAGGATATGAAATATGTATGAAATCTCAATTAATTTAAGAAACAAGAAAAGGAGGGAGGAAGAAAGAAAAGATGGAAAATAAAATCGAGTCTAAGTTAAGATATATAGCTCCTACTCTGTTGATAATGAAAATAAATAAAAGCTTAAGGTTTAGATGTAGGCAGATGAGGGCTTAAATTTTGGCTTTATGATTTTCCCAGAGGCATATATCTTAAGTATTTTGATCTCTTTTCCTCATGTGTAAAATGACTAGTGGTCCGTCCAAATCCAGGGATACATATGGTAGCCAACCAGAATGGAGGGGGGGGGGTGAGGAACAAAAGGGGGAACAGGGCACTAACCCACCCTAGGGGAGGGTATTGTTTATAACTCCACAGGGAAAGAGGGATGAGCCTTTAATCCAGAGCTCTAAGATGTGAATTCAAGATACCAGCATGAAACAAGAAACCAATAGAGATGCCTGAGGGGCTGGCCCCAATATCAACTACGTGGACAATCCCCACCCCACAGAAGAATTGATTATAGAGGATAGCACTGAAGAGACACCTCAGAGAGAGTAACTTGTCTGATCAGAGCACACAGGACCAAATGAAGGGGAGGAAGAGAGAGCAGAGCACGTCCTGGCCCACCAAGTCTTGAGGGCAATATCCCTGTTCAGAGGAGTCAAAGCACAGAGAGGACCATAGGACTGATCCCACTAGACTCAATGTCCCTCACTGACTCATAGCACTGTGGGGGACAACAAGGGAATTTCATCACACCAAGACGAAACACTAGTGGGTGTGCAACAAAGCAGCAAAGGAATCAGAGCAGGGAAGTCCCAAGGAAGTACCAAAAATAGACTTTGGGACCAGGACGTGACACTCCATCAGACTCAACCAGGAAACATCCCTAAAGATTGACAAACAGACCTTGAACTATGTACAGGCTTTTTTGTCACTCTTGTTGTTGTTGTTGTCTTTGGTTGTGCTCTTGTTGCTTTGTCTGCTTTTGTTGCTTTGTTTTGCTCTCTCTGTTCTGCACATTTATCTAGATAAGATAGGTGGGATAAACAATCTGAAGGAGAAAACTATGGACTGGTGGTTCCAGGGGGACATGGTTAGAGGAGAAGACGGGGCAGGGAGTGGGGGTGGGGAGGAAGTGGGTGTTACAAACCCAGGGAAAAGAGAACAACAGTGATTTAAACAAATGGTGAGGGGGATGCAGGAGGCTTGGTAAGGCTTGATCAAGGGTTGATCAATTAACCAAGAGGAATTATTGAAACCCAAATGAAGGCAGAACATGATAATAAGATAAGAAGAAAGTAAAAAGGAAATAGAGGAAAGAACTAGGAGGCAAAGGGCATTTATAAAAGTCTAAATATAGGCATGTACATATGTAAATATATTTATATATGATGATACAAAAATATGTATATATATATGTCTAGTATTAAAGTAGCAAATGGATATTGGACCTCCACTCAAGTACTCCCTCAATGCAAGAACATTTTTGTTCTACTAAACTGGCATTCCATGATGCTCACCTTCTGGGCATGATTGCTTAAGACAAAGCTGGGGCAGGAGCAAATGTGATAGTGAAAGCTGATGGTGCCCGGATCAAAAGATATAGCATCTGGGGTCTTACAAGTTTGAAGATAAACAAGCAGCTATCTAACTGAGAAGCAATAAAGCCCACATGGAAAAGGCACATCAGCCTTGTGATCATGAGGTGTCAATGTGATCAGCTATCAGGCATCAAAGAGCAAAAATCATATCATTGTGAATGAGGGGGTATGTGGAGTAAAGACCGAAAGCCCATCTGTAGGCAACTGGACATTCCCTTACAGAAGAGTTGTGGGGAGAAGATGAGCCAATCAGGTTGCAGTACAACACCTACGAAACACACAATATTCCTTCTATTTTCTAGTGCTTCTTCCCCCATTCCACTATCATGATCCTAGTTCTATCTTACAAATTTGGCTAGACCAGAGGATGTACACTGGAACAGATAAGAGCTGGAAACATGGGGAATCCAGGGAAGAAACACCACTCAGGACCAATAATGAGAGTAGCTATACCAAAAGGGGAAGGGGAAAGTTGGGGAGAAAGGGGTACTGATCACAATGATCTACATATAGCAATCCCCCCTTGAAGATGAATAAGAGAAAAGTGGATAAAGGGAGATATTGTACAGTGTAAGACATGAAAAAATATATCATTTATCAAGGGTTCATGAGGGAGGGAGGGTGGCAAGGGGAGGGGAAAAATGAGGAGCTGATTCCAAGGGCTTCGATAGAAAGCAAATGTTTTGAGAATGATGAGGGCAACAAATGTACAGATGTGCTTGACATAATGGATGGATGGATAGATTGTGATAAGATTTGTATAAGCCCCCAATAAAATGATTGAAAAATAAAATGATTATTATAATTCCTACCTTCCAAAACAATAAAATAACAACTTCAACAACAAAACAGCGTACAGGCGGTCATCAGTAAATGACTGTGGATTTTACAAATATCCACAAAAGCAGAAACTGAAATAGCATCAAGAGCAAGTGTTGCTTTTCATTGCAAGGAAGTTACCATCCTTTTGGGGGGCAGTCCGGGTTCAATAGATAGAGCTCATCTTAACAGGGGAAACCTTGGTTCAATTCCCAATCAATTTACCTCATGCGCAGGCACCACCTGTCCATCCGTGAAAGTTTGGCAGCTGCTATGATGCTGAACATGACCCACTCATTGGAGCTTCCTGACGAAGGCAGACTACAAAGGCCAGCTCACCTCCTTCTGCAACTTAGTCAATGGAAAAACAAGCAAAAAAAAAAAAAACTAACAAAAATCTCATGGTTCTCCATCGCATCCTGGAGATAGAGGAGGACCTGGCAGCATTCTGTTCTGTTGTCCAGGGAGTTGCCATGTGTGGAGAGCCAACTCAAGGCAGCTAGCAATAGCCCTCCTCCCACCCAGGACATTGCTGTTCAGATGAGTAGTCGGTGTTGAGCACCTAACCTTTCATTATCTCTCAGCTCCTTTAGCAGCAGGAGCACATCCAAGCGCTCTTGCTACCAGTTGACAAATGGAGTCATTGAGAGCAAAGAAATTCAGAACTTCCTTATTTCACACAATCAAGAAAAGGCAAAGCCAGGATGATTCAAAGTAAACTAGTTTATTGCCATCATGCCGATCTTATAATTGGTTAAACTTTAAATAAGGAACACAAACTAGTTGACCCCAATTTTTCTCCATTGGTACGAATGGCTTTTGAGAAAGTAACAAGCAAAAATCTCTCAAGAGTGGGAGTAGAAATCTCTCCCATGGCCAGGGAGAGCAAATGAGGTTGAAGTTTGTTCTAAGCATAAAGGAATAAGGTTATAGTAGGCAGTTTGGTGCACAGTTTTGTCTACATGACTTAGCCAGTGCTTCTGTCAGATGGGACTCATGCAGTGAAGACCCCATGATCTGTGTTTCTCAACCACAGGTCTTGTGTCTTCGGTCCGAATATGCATATAAAAGCATGGCAGGATAATTTATTCGCTCCCTTGGAGTGTAAACCCTCAGTCATAGTATGTGAGTTAACACTGAGGAGGAAAGGTCATGACTGCCACACCTACACATAGACGGAAATATCAGGAGCTTCCCTTGATATGCAAATTCTCAGGAGTTTCCCAGGAGAAATCAAGGATGTCATTAGAGAAGTCAACTTTCAGGACATCTTATGGTTTGACCTGTAATCTCATAAAGCAAGTGTTGTAAAAATGCAACAGAGACAATGCCCCTTCATATTTACAGCCTGGCAAACACAAAATGTTGATTGTACCATGTGATGAGAAAAGATGGAACAGTGGAGACCCAGACAAACTGCTGGTGGGAATTGAACTTAAACAACCACATTAAAGAACAGTTTGAAAATAGTACTAAAATGGGACATCTTGGCACAGTGTTTCAGAAGTTTTTGTACAATGACAATACTACAAGAATGTTTTTCTTTATGGCAGAATAATATTTCATTGCATGTGTATGTCTAATACATTCTGTGTATCTGTTCATTTATTGATGGGTATTCAGACTGTTCCTTGTTTTTACTGGGAATCACAGTGCAATGACCACTGATATTCATGTATCTGTTCTCATCACTATTTAATGTTCTTGGGTATATGAAATCCTGATAAATGCCTCAGCATTGATGAATCTTGAAAATATTATACTGAATGCACTAAAACAGTAACTCCCAAAGTGGGTGCCACCACCCCCTGGTAGGCGCTGTAGCGATCCAGGGGGGCAGTGTTGGCCACAGGTGCATTTGGGGGTGTTGAATAACTGTAAGGGAGCAGTGAAAGGATAAAAGACAGAAGAAAAGATTTAGAAAAATTGATTTATGTATTCCACTCATAACGCTTAATTTTTCTTTGAACAACGTACTGGACGTTGGCTCGGTTCCCACGTATGCCCTCACTTGCATTGAGGTATGTGCAATCGTACACTGCTACTGCTCATGTGGTGCCACTGAATTACCGTTCCAAAACACGTGAGCACTGTGAGCATCGCTGCGTGCAACCACCACTCGTGTGATTGGCCGATCACAATGCAGATTTTGGAGCATGCTATGAATCAGGAGATTTTCCGTAATTATTACGCGTAATATAACTCTAAGTTAGATTGTTGTTATATTGTGACAAGTTAAAGTTAACTAACAAATAGTGCAACTATAATTGGTGAGTATTATTTATTTATTTTGTAATAATTATATGCACTTTACAAATTAACATGTCTATTTATTTCATTAGTATTTATTTTAGCTTGCTTTACAAAAATATTTCTAAAAATCATCAAAAAATATTTATGAATTAACAGTTCAAACTGTTAGAAACTATCTTACTATATTTAATTATAAAATATATCATTAGAGTTTTTATTTTTAAATGAGAATGAAAAGATCTTTATAATTTGACTTGTCCCAAATTTATTTTGACATCCTGTATATCTTCTTGTTTAATTGCCATTAAAATTAAAAAAAATAATTTCCAGGGGACGCTAAGTAATATTTTTTCTGGAAAGGGGGCGGTAGGCCAAATACATTTGGAAACCACTACACTAAAAGGAGAAATATTGTGCGGTTGCATTTATCTGAAGTCCAGAAAGCAGGTAAATGTAGGGTGACTAGAGGGTCATGGGAGTTACCAAAGCCGGGAAGGAAAAGTAGGGAAGTGGAAATAATATTGTAAGAAGCATTGAACAGCATAGAATTGTCCTTGTGGGGTTCCAGGACTGTGACTGGGAATAGAAAGGCTTGTCTTTCTCCCACAGAGTGTCTGGTGTCTTAGAACTGCTGACCTTTCAATTAGGAGGTCAACATACAATCACTCTGCCACCTTATTGAAACACACCCTGCTGTTCGATTGCTGGGGGGTGGGGTGGGGGGAGGAGGAATCCTTCACATACCAAAGTACATTTTGAAACATGATTCCGATGTGTAGAGTGTCATGAGACTATAATCAACTCTTCCTGGGCTGGGTTTGAAGGAGGAATGATCACCTGCTCCAGTAACCATTAGTTCCCCCCTGCTCCCTACATAGCAAAAACCTGTTGAATATGCATAAAAGCATAAGGATTAATTTTCCAATGATTTGCGTTGTGAAATGGTGGTAATACATGAGATCTCAGCCCTGCCTCAAGATAGCCCACATATCAGTTTTCTGAACAGAGTGGAAGATTCCATCAAAGCTTCTTCTTGATCGCCAAGGACTTCATAAATTCATCTTGGTAATTGACTTGCTTTCAGACAATAATTGTTAACTGATAAATAGGAGAATTGTCAGGTGTGGAATCAGTGGTGAGAGAGAGAGACAGTTCCTCCGTTGCACTTGTGAAGAATCGCCAATAAGACCTCTGATCCCATTAAGGATATAAACTCTTCAGATGGAGTTGATGACAGCCCCATGGGCCGCCTGAGCCCTCACCAGCTTGACTGCTCCAGCACATGCTCAGCCCGAGGAAGAGGAAATCAATGCAAGAATTTCATGGCCTCCAAGAAAATTACTGTTGAGCAATGACCCAGTTCTTTGATTGGTGTCACTAGAAGACAGGCTTCCTTGAGAAATGAACATAATGACATCCACCGGCTGCTTAAATCCTTTCTATTATATGCATTTGCTTTCAAATGGCTTTAGCATAAATCACTACTTGTTCTTTCCGGATTTGGATTCTGGGCATTTTTGAAGTAGCTGGCAGACAGAGGCAGCCTGGCACAATCTTCACATCCCTCTACCTCTCACAGGATGGAAGAATGCATTTTTGCTCAGTTGTTTCTTGATTAAGAAAGTGACACATGTGGATTAGTACTCCCAAACTGAATCCCTTCATTTCCTTCACTGTGTTCATAAATACAGGGATCACAATGGCATGAACTCAAGTTCTGCAACTCTGAACACTACGTTGCTTCTTCCCTTCTTCGAACCCCATTGAGTTTTGCACTCAGAAAGTCAGACTTTTTTTTTTGGCATCACTGCCCTCTGGTGGTGGTAGTAGGAGGCCTAGCCTTGATGCTGGATTTGAACCTCCAACCCAGTGGGCCGCAGTCCCGCCCACAACCACTATGCCACTGGGGCTCAGCCCAATAAGGTCAGGTTTTATTCATTCTCCTATCTGCATAGATTGCTGGAATCCCTCTCAAGAATCTCGTTCTATCCCAGGGAAAGATCTAGATCTAGAGGAAAAGAAAAAGGAATTATGATGGTTCACAATGTAAATCAAAGGGAGAGCAGGAAATCATAGAAATCCTCTAAAAATCATTTTATTGGGGGCTTATACTACTCTTACACAATTCATACATCCATCTATTTTATATCAATCACATTTATACATTTTTTGCTCTCATCATTCTCAAAACATTTGCTTTCTACTTAGGCCCTGGGTATCAACTCCTCAATTTTTCCCCTCCCACCCTGCTCTCCTCTCCCACATGAACCCTTGGAAATTTATGGATTATTATTATTTTGCCATATCTTACATTGTCTGATATATCCGTTCACCCACTTCCCTGTTGTCAATACTCCAGGGAGGAGGTTATACAGAGAAGCTTTAAATTGTTTCCCTCTTTCTACCCCACCTTCTCTCCAACATCCCAGTATCATGACTCTCACCACTGGTCCTGAAGCGATCATCTGTCCTGGATTCTCTATGTATCAGTGTACATCATCTGGTCTAGCCAGATTTGTAAGGTAGCTTCGGGATTGAAGAACTAGAAGAAAGTGGTATGCTTCATCATTGCTACACTGCACCCTGACTGGGTCATCTCGCCGAGATGGGGATGTCCCATTATCTACAGATGGGCTTTGGGTACTCTATCTGTAATCCCCCTCATTTATAATGATACAGTTTTTAGTTCTTTGATGTCTGATATCTGATCCCTTTGACACCTTGTGGTCGCACAGGCTGGTGTGCTTCTTTCATATGGGCTTTGTTGTTTCTGAGCTAGATAGCTGCTTATTTACCTTCAAATCTTTAAGACCACAGACAGACATTATATCTTTTGACAACTGGGCACCATCAGTTTTCTTCACCACTTTTACTTATGTCCATATTTGTCTTCGGTGACTGAGTGGGGATGGTGAGCATAATGGAATGCCAATTTAATAGAACACAGTATTCTTGCATTGAGGAAATACTTGAGTGGAGACCCAATGTCCATTGCAGAAATCTTCGCAAATGAATAAAACTCCAAGGAACTCTGTTGCCTGGCCACTAGTTCTATAACCTTGAGCCTCTCCTCTTGCTCTGGTTGTTTCCCACCACAGCTCATTTTCTTTACCCCCAGGATACAATTACCCCCAGGATAATAACAATTACAACAATAACAACAATGGCAATCTTTGAACTGAAGCACTTTGTTGAACACATGCTGCATACCAGACGTGATTCTGAGCATATTTCACATGTTAATATTCACATCCAATCTTTGTAATCACTCTATTTACTATTATTCCGACCATTTTACTAACAAGGAACTGAGGTACAGAGACAAAAAATAACTTGCTAAGAGTGTATGATTTTGTGTGGCCTTTTTTTACAGCCAGCACTTTTTCCTGCGAGAGGGTAGCAAAAGGGATAAAATTAGGGACCTATATAGTGGATTAATATTAATGACTATGATTTCTTGGCTACAAGGAAATGTAGGTAATAGAGCATGTCAATGGAAGGAGACCTGATGTTTCTTCCAAGGGAAGGGCATTTTGACCTTTGAGTCTTTCTAACCAACTCATATAGTCATTTGAGAAGAAGAGACTTGAGACTGGAGTAGCGGTTCTCAAACTATGGGTGAAGACCCACCCCTTTGGGGGTTGAACGATTCTTTCACAGGGGTCACCCAATTCATAACAGCAGCAAACTTATGAAGTAGAAACAAAATAAATTTTATGGTTGAGGGCTCACAACAACATGAGGAACTCTATTAAACGGTCAAGGCATTAGGGGAGTTGAGGACCACTGGAGCCCCGTGTCCAGAAAATGTCATACTAAAACACTTTGCCATCTTAAAATGAATGCAAGGCTACAGTACCCAAATAGGCAGTATTGTCCAGAAGCCTACAAACAGTAATCTTCCACTACCCTACCTTCCTCCTAGGGACCTCCACACAGACACATTCCGTGTGTGTGTGTGTGTGTGTGTGTGTGTGTGTGTGTGTTTTACTGGTCATTTAAAGTGAAATTTCCAGCTAACACTTGACTCTCATCTAACTCATCTGGGGGTAATGTGGCTTCCAGCATGTTTTTTGCTAAGAGGACAGACTTTTGTAGAATTGCGCTTCCCTACTTCCTACCTGGAGACATACTCGTCATGAGGATACATGTGAGCTGGGTGTGATCTGAAAGAGCTTTCTGGGAGGGACTTTGGGGACTTGATGATTTCTGATATCTCTGAAGACGCATGCAACACGGGCAAGCACAGAGGATTTCTCCCCACTCACTTGGGCTGTGTGCTACATGACTTACTCATTTTATAACAATTGAATATAAATGGTAGACATTTTTGTCATCCCTTCTAAGAGGCTCTGAAATTGCTAGTTTCCTCAGTCGAGTGGGTGTTGGGGGTAGGTAGTGACTGAGCTTAGTCTTTCCCACTGGGCTGTTGGCTTTGAGGCTTGGGCTGTGGTGTCCACCCCCTGATCAGCTGCTAGAAGAGGTTAGAGGTTAAAGTCCATACTCTGGCCGCCACCCGCCCTCCCCCCCTCAGCCCCCGCCTCAGGTGTGTGCTTCAGTTATTTGGGAAGAGGCAGCTTCACATCATAAAACCTTACTGAAAGCCACTGAGATTCCTCTCTAAAAAACCGTAATGTATTGTACAAAAAACCTAGTGTTGACGGATGTGAGGCTTGGGACTCTATCCGGGTAAGAATCCATGCAGCAAGAAGACCAAAGAAGGCAGATGACCCAGAGTAGGGCCAAACTGTTTACCAGCAGATGTGTTTTTGAAAATATCCCTTAACTGGTCATGGCAGCAGAAAATACCCTGCTGTTAAATGCATCTGCAATCCACTGCTCTCCCAGGCCATCTACAAAAGGTTTGACCTTTAAAGAAATGATGGAGAAGCTGGTGTTTTCTTTCTTTCTATGGCGTTGAAGCTCCTTCTATTTTAGGCTCCGAGGCAATTGCAGCCCTCTTTGCTCCCTATTTCACATCACTTTTAAGTCTTGTTCTGGCCACTATGAACCCTTCAGCACTTCTCCCTGTGCAATCACTCCAGTCAGGATCTGTGATCAGTGATTTGCAGATGACGCATGCCTTTCATGGGCTGATGGTCTCTGAAGCATCTTACAAAGCTAAGTCCGGTTAGGGGACATTGGAAGGGGTGGAGGAAGAGAGAAATCCAATGGAAATACTGTGACACCACCCTAAATTTTATTCTCCTGCAAATCTCCAACAGCTTTCTCATTATTTTGATTGAAGGGTTGAAGGGAAGGTAGCTCAGTCTTCCTGTTGGTATGAATTACCATATTCATGCTCTCGATGACCAAACTCTTTGCTGATTGTTATTGTTTGTCATCCGATGAAAGAGTGCAGCATTTTAGATATCCAGGTGAAGGGCAGAGGGTAGGGTTATTAAAAATACTCCCTGCTTCCCCCAAAGTGTTTAAAGACAAGAAGAAATCTCAGGGTCCTCTCAGTATGGCAATCTGTTTGAGGGATGCACCGAACCACCGGCAGCGCTTCAGAACAATAATGGCTGCATTCTGGATTAGCTTTCATTTGAATATCTGCAGAATATGGAAATTACCAAAGCTATGAGGGAAGTCCGTTTCAGTGTGATTTATTGAAATGGTCACTGATTTTAAAAGACCAGCTCACTGGCAAACAAGCCTTATTTGATTTCTCAGCAGACATGATACGTGTATAAAAGTAATGTGATCTGAAATGCACATTAATGAGATTGCTATCAGGATGGATTACTAAGATTCTGTGTTCAGATACTGAACAAAGCCAAATGAGTCTATCAAAAACCCATCTCTAATCTTCAAAAGCAAATTTATCGAAGTGTCTCAATGTTGTCAAACACCCTAACATCTGCATATGGGTCCAGATTCCTAATCCTGTCACACCGTGAGGCCGCAGATTAAGGAAATGTATAATCAATGCCTCTGTCGCTACACATAAATATAGACGGCTAAGTCAAATGTGGGCTTTCTAATACAAAGTCCCTTTCTCTAAAACAGGCTTTGCAACGGCACCTTGCTCAAGTCCTGAAAAATTAAAAGCAAAAACAAAAACGGTAATTGCTTCTGTTGCTTTCTCCCTTTATCTAACTCAAAAGAATGTATACCTAAGTGAAGACAGCCATAGAGATCACTGGACAACAAGCAGAAAGCAGAGAAAGAAAGGCACTAGCACACAAAGAATACCCCCACCGCGCACCAGACATGGTGTTAAATGCTTAAAATGCCTTATTCCTTGTAATATTAAGTTGATACAAAGACGTACTCATTAGTGTCCACTTTGTCCTGTTCCATGCTCCTTGGAATGCTTTGCTTTCTGGATCATCTCCCTTTCCTTCCTCACTGTTGTTTCTCTTTTTAGAGGTATAAGACTGTCTGTGAAGGAGTCACTGAGAACTCCGCAAATCCCCCAATCCATTAAACTCTTGCAAAGGAACATGTAGAAGACACACTCATGGTGTCTAGTTAAGTGACTCACGCCTGCCTCCCAGTGCAGGCAATTCAGATTCATGCCTCAGCAAAATGACAAATGACAGCATGCTCTGGGCTTTTGGGGTCATTTAAGATCATTCCAAACCATAAGTGTGAAATCCACAATTGCCAAGGGTTTATTGTACCACCCTCATCAGCCTGGCCCTACATGACAATTTCCATTGACCACCAAAAGAGCTTCCATTTAAATGACTCAAGGATTTCAAATTTCTGACAAGTCTATATTTAATTTTGCCTTCTGAGTTAGCTCAAAGTCAGTATAAGATAAAGAGGGGTTGTTACTATAGCTCCTCAGAAAAATTCAAGAATAATCATTAGAGATTGCAGTATTCACCAAACATTGGTCAATATTTGGGATATATCCCCTTTCAACTCCCCAGAAGGAGAGAAACAGCCTAACTGTACAATATACAATATGTATAAAATCAGCAATTTAAATTGTGAACAGTAAGTCACAGCTCTATTGATTTTTATGTTACTGGGTGAAAAAATCACATTTCTTCCATCAATAGAGAAGATAAAAACACAGAAAACTATGTTTGTTTTGCGTTCTCTTCTATTTTTACTAGTCTTTCCTGGCTTGAGCCCCATTTATTTTTTCTGCAAGAATTTGTGTGTTCATGTCAATGCTTGTTGAATTTAGAACTGCTTGGAACACAGATTAGACTTTTATTTTTGATAACAGTGATAATTCAAAAATAATTCAAAACAGTCACCTTTCCTTTCCTTGATCTTTCTCTTGTGATCTTTTTTTCCTTTATGCAATTGTGAATACATAGGTCTTAAAAGAGTTCCAGGGTTAGGGAAGACAAAGTTCAAGTCTGCCTCGAGTCCCAGCAATCTACTTCTGAACAATCAGTCACTGAAAATTCTATGGAACAAAGTTCTGCTTGGACACAGAGGGTGACATGACTAGAAATGGAATGGATGACAAATTGTTGTTGCCAAGCTGCACGCTCATGAGAGTGAACAGGTCCTGAAGGAGCCCGGTATTGTAGTTGCTACGTTTCTGCTCAATATATTGTATCCCGGCACTCAGCATCATAGTCAGAATAGATAGGCCCAAACAGAATAAAAGCAGAACAAATGTAGATGTCTCTCCTGGGTAGAAGGCTAAGAGGCTCTCATTTACCTGTCCCAGGTAATTCATCTGCTACTGTAATAGATCCAAGGCCTCTTTTCTCTGTGCTTGTTTGGAGATCTGAGCGAAGTGATCTGGAACAGAAGAAATAGCGCTAGAATGGTGTCTTGAACAAAGAAGAGGAGCAGAGGCGTCTGTGACACAGAAGCACCGACTCCAGCCCAGCACACAGAGGGGATCCCAGTAAGATATTGAACCAGGCTCTCGTGGGCAGAATTGACATCGAGACAGCAGCTTACTTTTTGTGCATTGGTTAAAAGAAGCTTCTCTGATGGGTGTTCACAGTGCTCAGTGGCCTGGGTTTGGGGAACTGAAGAGTTAAGGACTACCCTCAGTGAGTGCTTAGGTAGCTATCATCTGTAATAAAAGCCAGAGATCAAGCAGCTTCCTTTCACAGAATGGATTCATGTGCCTAATTCTGGGTCCCATGCACCCTTTACTTCTCTGCCTCAAGTGGTCCACAGAAGCTCAGAGAACTGAAAAGGCTAGTGGTGAGTGCAAAGGAGTTGCAAGATTGCAAGTCCCAAGGACCTTGGTTTTCCAGGCAGAATGCCTGTGGTCTTTAGGAATATGTTCCCAGCAGGCAAACATGCCATTGTCTTCCTCTGAATAATCAATTATCACCTTCTTACCCCAGCCATGGGCATGTCCATCTGTAGATTTCTTGGTTTTATGTTTAAAGACTGTATTTCACAAAACTAATTCTCTCAAGTTTAGAAAAGAGACTTTCATAATTACCTCCAGGGCTCCTGCTCATAATTCCGGAAAAGTCATTAGATTGCTACCTGCTTATATCTTTGTCTTTCAGAGTGCCTTTGAGCAGCAGACATGAGTGCATGGACTAATTTGAATGGCTAACTGAGCTGATTTATCTGAGTTTAAGGTTCACATCTATAGAAACTCAGATCAGAAGTATGCGTGGTTCCAAATTGCATCTTCCTTTGGAGATAACAAATCACAGAATAGTTTACACAAGTTGAATAAATGTAACCAAATATACTCATACTTCCTAAAACTGTGAATGATCTGGTGATGCTTAGGAAGCAATTACATTGTTAATTGGTATCAGATGATGGGAAATTAGTTTCATGGTAAATATTCATTCTCTGTGTTATCAAATCTACTATTTGCATTAGAGATGTGACATTTAGCCTAGTAGAAGGAACTCTTTTACTTGTTTACCCAAAACATTTTAATTGAGAATTAAATGCCTTTGTGAAGATCTCAGGAGAAGCCGGCTGTTTTGTTCAGATAACACCAAAATAAATACTAGGTATTATCTATTTTTGGAGTTCAAGACCTCTGAATAAAAATTAATTTGTCTCAGCAGCTTAAACTGTCTTGAAAAGCAAGGTCCAATGAAAAATTGGATATAGTCCATTAAATCCAAAGCAAACCAAACTCACTGCGCTGGAGTCAATGCTAACTCATCGTGGCTCCCCTTGTGGCTTTCCAAGTCTCTAACTGTTTACACGAGTGGAAAGCCCAGTCTTTCTTCCAAGAAGCTGCTGGCGGTTTTGAACTGCCGACCATGGGGATCACAGCCCAATGTGTAAACACAACACCACAGGGCTCCTTTTAGCCTGTTAAAAGGAGTGCTCAATTACTGAATGATACATAAGTAGCACTGTAAGATTTAGCCACAAAGGATCACATTTGTCACTCATAGTTCTGTGTATTGATTTGGCTTAGGTGGATACTTTGCTGTTGGAATTTCTCATGGGTCTGCAGCTTCAGTTGCAGTTCTGAAGAACTGACTGGGTTGGACACCTAAAATGGATTACTTTATTCATACAGAGTGCTTCAACTGGAATGATTAAAACATCTTGTTCTCCTCAGAGCTAGCTCAGGTTTCCCCACAGCATGAATATTTCAGGGTGGCTGGCTTCTCTCACCGCAAACATTCCTAGCTATCTCAGCAGATGTCTCAAGGCTTTGACGACCTAAACTTTAAGTTCATACACCATTACGTCTGCTGTATTCTATCCATCAAAGACCCACCAGATTCAATAGTGTGAAAAATTAAATTCCAGTTCTAGCTGGAAGAATGGCAAGCAGATATAGGGAAGGGAAGAATTGGCAGTGGTCATCTTGGAGTCAGGATACTATGGGAAGAATAAACAATATTCATACCAAGAATGTGTCTATCAGCTTTTCTTACAGAATATTCTACCTTTCTTTGTGTAAAGCAGACACTTGTGTGTGGAGGATAGGCAGGTGAGTGGATTCTGTGGTGTGGGGTTGATTTTAACTCAGAGTGACAGGACAGAGGGGAACTGTTCCACAGGGGTTCCTAGGTTGCAATCTTTACGCGCCCAAAGACCAATCTCACGGCTGTAGTCAATACTTAGTCAGAGCAACCGTACAGAACAGGGTAGAACGGCTCCTGTAAGTGTCCAAGACTCATTATTCTCAGGTGTAGAAAGCCCTGTCTTTCTCCTACATAATGGCTGCTGGTTTCAAACCACTGACCTTGCAGTTAGGAGCCAAACTGGTAACCATTACACCACCAGGGAGCAGATAGCTGGGTCTTTCCCCCCACAAGACACCAGTGGATTCAAACTGCTAGCTTTGGGGCTCCTAGTTGAGCACTTACACATTCTACCACCAGGGATTCCTAGGTGGTTCCGTTGTTGCTGTCATTGCTAGGTCGACTCCGACTCAAAGCACGGCGAAATGGAACACGGCCTGCTCCTGCTCTGTCCCCACAACTGTTGCTGGGTTTGAGCCCAGGGCTGCAGCCATTGGCTGAGGGTCTGCCTCCAAACAATTTGAGCCCAGGGTGAATCCATCCGGTTGAGGGTCTTCCTCCCAACAATTTGTATGTTTTTCAAACATACAAATATATGCACACAGTATTCAAACCAGGTGCTTGATGCAAAGGAGACATCTCTAATCTTTATATTGCAGGAGATAAAAATGTCTAGCCTCTTGCCACAACCCCACTCACATCACCCCTCTTCTGAAGAGGAGTGAGTTTGGAAGAAGTGGTTTAACTGGCATGACTACTTTCCTTTTGGTTTTTCTATTGCAAAGTAGAAGCTCCTCTGTATACACAAGTTTATTTCCCTCGATAGAGGCAGCCTGCAGTCCAGTCCTGCCAGGGACTAGCTAGAGCAAGGTTGTTTATTTCAGGGCTGAATTGCAGGGTACCCTTTTGTGCCCCCACATTTATGGCATCTTCTCCATTCAGAGCCTGGCAGACCTGGATGCCTTATTTCTCAATCCCTTCAAATCTTGGGGGTTATTGTCATTTCCAGCTCAAACACTCATGCCTTCTGCCATCTTAGATGATGAAGGTGACATTTTGGTGGAAGAGAATTATTTTCTCCCTATTACTGTTTCAGTGTTCATTTTGCTGTCAGACATGCTTTGTGCTTTGTGTTTTCTGAGCTGGTATTATCCTTATAGCCCCTCTGAACAAGATATAGGCATCCCTCCTTTTTCAGTTTAGAAAACTGAGGCCCAGCATCACGTGGTAGTCATGTGACAACAAGATTTGAGCCCAGACAGCTGACCTTGGAGGATCTCTACCTTCGATATCCTTCATAACCTCAGATAAACTGATTGCCATTGAGCCGAGGTGACGCATAGCAAACCTGTAGGACAGGGGAGAATTGCTCCCCCTGAGTCTCGGAGATGGTGACTGTTTATAGGAGTGAAAAGCACCATCTTTCTAGTGCAGTTGAACTACACACCTTTTGAATCACAGCCCAACTAGTTTAGCAACCTCTAGACTCCTGTCCATTACATGCCGGTCACCAGCATGCGCTCATTCACGTTTTAGCAAAGGGATCCCCTAAGACTCATTTCTGCAACACCTTCATAAGAGTACATGCTGGTAATGACCATGAGAGTTGGTACTTACTGTGCCCCCGGCACGGCTCTAGAACTGTCTGTGCAGGAACTCACTCCATCTTCATAGCAATGCCGTGGGTTGGGTGCTATTATTATTTTCTTCTGACTAGCGAGGACACTAGGCCTGCCGGGTCCAAGGTTGTGCTGTGTAGAACAGTTTCTGGGACACTGGGAAGATCCTCTTGCACCATGATGCTTTGTGGACGTATTTCTTGGTGTTTGATAAATCTTTCTTAGAGAATGTAGCACAGAGGGAAAGTCTATTATTTACATGCCGAGGCAAACAGGTAGGGCAGTGACGAACACCTCACAGCAGGTGTCAGGAAAGCTGGCTCAAGAGCAGTTTGTGAGGAGATGCCGGCCAGCGTGTTTTGGGGGCAGAGACATCCTAGAAAGAGTGCCTCACAAATAAAGTCAGGAATAAGCCAGCCAGGAGGAGACACGGGTGCTCTCTCCCCTGCAAATCTTCCTGGGGCAGAAGGCCTCTCTTCTATTACATCCTTGCCCAGTAACTCATACTTCCCTAGAGTTCTAGAAAGAGTATTAAGAAAGTAGCCCATCTGAAAGCATATTTCCTGCTATTTATCTGCTTCCAGAGCTGGCTGAAGTTTACTTTTTGGTAGCCCAGAGACCTAGCTTCTTCTTGCCTTCTTCCAATGTGGTCTATTTAATCTCCTGTCGTGTGGGAAATTATGTTCAAGATCTCCGTGATCTTCTGTCCATGGTAAGTTATGCGTGCAGTGACAAGTACATGCCACAAGGTCCTGAGATTATATCTGCAATGTGTGGCTGCCGGCTGCTGATCAAGACAGGCTGGAAGAAAAACATTATTTTCAGGTGTGAAAAACCGTCACCTTTATCAAATAATTTTTCTTGCATTTTTCCCAAGACGTTGTAGCCTATTTAAACTTGGGAGGTTAAGTTTGTAGCATTCATTATGACTGAAAATTTGCTTCACACCATCATGATGCTCTCTTTATTAGGTGCTACCGTTAAACAACATTAAAATAAACACAACGCGGCTGGCCTTTTGTAAGCTCCTTGGCGTGTTTACTTCTTCGCCTGGTTCCTTAATTACATTTGTTCATCTTTCTGTATGCTGATGTCACTGCCACCCATGAGATTTGCTATTTTTTGGCGTGTGGTTTACATTTTATATTGGCCAAAGACAGCAGTTGATGGGGGACAGGCATCGCTATTTGAATTTTGTGTGAGTGGTTACCAGTGTCTTGTAGTTGGAGTTCTTGGCTAATGACTGACCACAATCCTAGCTCCTGCCTCAGTCCTCGTCTTTTGTAGGGAAAGAATGATGACTCTGAAAAGTGACCCACCTTCATGAAGAATCCCAGGAGGGTGGAGGTGAGGACCACAGGCACGTCAACGTGTCTCTCCCAGCTTTGATCACTCATGGGACAGTCCTGCATAGGCTGGAGAGCATGGATACAAAATCAAGCTCCCTGTCCTCCCTGATGAAAGACCAACGCTTGGCAACTTAAAGCAGTGTGAAGGGTATCCTTTCTAGCTCACCCTTGTTAATTTTTTTTTAATGGAGAGAGGTTTGAGCAATGCAGACCCAGTTTCAGGAGAAATGTCAAACCCTGAGAGGGGTATACACAGTTCTGTTAAGACAGACAAGTGGATATATAAAGAGAAGCTGTTGTGCCTAAATTTGAATGCAGGGGGGGGAAAAGGTACAACTCTCTCACTCATCTTCCCACATTTGTCCTATCATAGCTGTGTTTCTATCTGACTTGAAATTGTAGAATCTATTCTCCAAACTTGTATCCTTGTATGCAGTCTGAGACATATCATTCCAGGTTTCTACACAACTATTGGTGTAGTTCATTTGATTCATTTCTATTTTGTGGTACAGGGAGTCCCTGAGTGGCACAAAGAGTTAAGTGCTCAACTTCCAGCTGGGTAAGTTGGCCAGGTGAACACACCCCGGGGTACGTTGGAAGACCGGCCTGGCCATCTGCTTTGGAAACATCGCAGCCCTGAAAACTCGGAGTCAGTTCTCCCCTGGACCTATGGGGTCACAGGGAGCTATAATCGGCTGGACTGCCACTCACAACAACATTTCAATATCATTCAATAATGTTTCCCCCTTTTCACTGAAAGAAGCACGGCCATCACTTCGTTTAAATGGACTTTTAGAAGTCACTTTGTCACTTCTCAAAGAACAAACAGGAGGGGCATTTTGCTAGTCTCTAGTAACTTGCCATCTTGCTTCCCAAGAGATGAGAGAGATGGATTGTACCTGCCATGTGGACAAAGAGGGAGGAGTAATTTAATTCCAGTCACCCATTACTCCTTTTGTCAATCTAATGGAAACTTTTAAAAATTTAAGCCAGGCTAGATTATCTTCCAGGCACCACTGCATTATATTCACAACTTCCTACCCCTTTTCCTGGAGGCAGAATCTAGCTGAGGAGGAAGAACCAACAGAAGAGACCACCAGACAATCTGTGGTCACTGAAGAAGCCTCCGCTGGTGAGAGACTCTGGTGAGTGGCTCATGTCATTTTCCTGGCAAGGGATGAATCACATAAGCACGATTTCGGGCCTCAAGCCAAGAAGACAGGTATAGCCTTGTCTGTGTCAAGGAAGAACATGGGTAGCAGGAGACCTACGAGTGAATGAAAATTGAATGATCTTCACTTTGAGGACTTGTCTATTGAGAAACAGCAGAGCTGGCAACCATTTACTACCAACCAGAGGCAGTTCCAAGAGTAGAATATAAAATATGCTCTGCTCAACCCCACGAAACACAGAGTGTCTCACAATGGCCAATTTATTATTTTTACCCTGTCCAGTGACATGGAAGGATGCATCAGGGAGCTGCTAGCCTCTGCGATGAATAACTTAAGTCAGGCTCCAACATGTGAAATAATTCAGCCAACCAGGATTTATAACACTAGCTGAATTTTCTGCTTTCTTGGGGGTCCATGAAGCATGGTGCTGCGGGAGACCACAGGAGTCCATTGAGGAAGTTACATATCTATTCCTTTCCCTTATTTTTCAGTTTTTGGTATTTTCACATTATTTTATTGCCTAGTTCAGATGTCTTTCTAAGCAGGGTCCAGTCTCCTAGGGGACTTCTCTTGTCTGAGTTGGACAATTAGAGCCACAGATAGATCAGACTCTTAAATTCCCTGTTTTTATTCTTCTTTCTTCACATGTTTTGTCCTAGATGGGTTTGAAGGCCTAGTGCTGTGTGGCCTGTACTGGGAATACCGAGGATGCCATTTATTTTGCTCAATTACTTCTCTGTTCTTGCTCAAATCAGAGGGGTGGCAATGTGGCTAGCTACGGGTTCTGACTCAGACTCTCTCAGCCCACCATTCATCTGTCACTTTGCAAAGGGAGCCTGCTGACTTTGGACAGTGACCTTGAGGAGCTGCTGGGACATAGCTGTTCTCTTTGTGAGTAACGTCCAAGCATCGTGCCACAGCCTTGAGGACAATTTTTTGTGCATTGTGTAACTCAGAGGGGCAGAGATACTGGCGGCCACAGAACCTAACATGGATAAACTATAAAGATCTTAGAACTGGAAAGAATCTTGAGATAATTTGGCCAAATTTCCCCCCCACAACCTCTCCACCTTCTTACCATCATTTTTTCAGGGGCTAGTAGCTTACATGTTCCTTTTTAGTGCTATTATTTAAGGACCATGTAGAAAGCCAGCCTTCCCAAGTTATCCTGTGGTCCTTCCAATTCCTGTTTTAACTGGGAAACTTTACTGAGATCCTTCAAGCAAGTAAAAGAGACCAAGAAGAAGAAAAGAAAACACCTGCAGGTACAGAATTTGGAGGGAAGCTCTGGCTTCTCTGTTGACAGACCCTCTTTTGACTTCTTGACATAGTCAAATCAAGTTCTAGTGTATTGAGAGGCTGCTGTCTGACTACAGGTTAACTGTCTTAATATTCACTGATTGGGAGAAAGTACCAAGAGAGAATCTAATGTAAAATTCGTGAATGCAGAGGGCATTAATGGTGCCACAAAATGTAAATGCATCCTTAATTATCTCAAGTCGCTGCATGCCCAAGTAGCTCTTTTACAAGAACAACACAGCTTACTGATAATGAGCACGAAAATTACTAAGAGATTGGTGGGGTAAATCTCTTAAACCTCTTTTCATTTTTTTCCCTCTCCAAATTTCTATGTGACATTGCTAATTTGAGTGTGTGTCCCTTTCTAGATTCTACAGATAAACTTAGAGCTTCACAAAGAGCTGGAGGTTGGTGTGACAGTATTTTCACCCGAGGGCTCTAAAGATTATTATTATTACCGTTGTGACTTATTTTACTGAATTCAGGAAACTAACAGGATCTGAAGAAACCCAGGTTATACCCAATAGCTACATAGCCATTTCCTTTTCAAATGCACATTTCATCTGTTATCTCTTTTTATGGCCACAAAGTCCCCAGGAGGCAACTACTCTATTGGCATTTTCCAATGGGCCTACAGAGACATCACAGGCTAAATGAGAAATTCTTAACCACTCAATGTGTAAGGCTTACGAATAAAGGGTTGAATCTCCAGTCTTCCAGCCTTCAGCCCTGTGTCTGTTCTTGCCCGCAACCACTCCGCATTCTTTAAATCCCAGAGTGAATCCCTGAGGGCTGCCTTCTGACTCAGGCTAAAGGAAGGTAGATTCTTTCATGTCGCTTGACACCGAAGACCTCATTTTGGGATCAAGATGAGTAGTCTGCTGGCACCATCCCTCCATGAATCAAAAAATGACCTTTACCGATCTCTCCGATACTGACCATGCAGTGGGGTGGTGAGAGGCAGGACCTAATAGATACACCTGCTTCCCCTCCTATAGTGAGTCGTGACTGACCAGGGACCCTCATTGATATGTGGGGGCTGAATATGCAGTTCAGAGCACTTTCTAGACCTGCCAAGGTTGCCCAATGATGCAAAAAAGTCAAGCAGAAGTGAGATCCTTCAGGATTGTGTACAACACAGACTGTTGTGCTCAAGATTTGGGTCACCACTGATCGGGTGATTAACCTGTGCTACATAGGAAGTTAGGGACAGAACTGGATTGGAAGTAGGTTTCTTCTCTGTCAGCAGTCTCTTTCTTCTTCACCATGGTCTTAAAAGGCTCCTTTCCAGCACAGAAAGGTGGTCTACCTCACCAGGGGGTACGGGATTCTGGGAGCCTTAGATACCTGTGCTTTGGCTGTAGGGAAAGGAAGAAGCAGTCATCATAGTTTTTCACCCTCCCACAGCTCCCAAATTACCAATAAATGACCTTGTAAGAGCTTGGCAAAACAGAAGTAAAGGAAAAGTTTGGCTGAAGATAAGAGCTCCAGCCATAGTGTCAAAAAAAAATTATGTCTCAGTCAAGGGAAACTTATGTCACAGAAGGTGATTTCCCCTAATAATTATATCAGTGCTGCTTTTGAATGATTTGGTTTGATATACATACTCCAATAAATAGGAGTGCCAAGGTGAGACTATCACAGTCACATTCTGGTGTGAGAATTGTGCGTAACACGGAGGAGTTTTGCCCTTTGGGGGTGTGCCAGTGTATGGAATGCTCTCCCTTGTGTGAAGAAAAGTGATTGAAAACTGAGGATGTGCTGGGCATTTATTCTTCCAGATTCTCTAAGATTAATACAAAACCAGATCAGAAAAACGCCACCTATCAGGATTACATCATTTTGACCTCTTAGGTTGAATCATGTGCATAGAAGCATAATTCCACACTATGCCTAGATGTCTACACAGAGATGATCAGAAACATCGAGAGCACAAGTAAAATCATTTTCCCATTGGTTAGCATTGCTATGACATACCTGTACATTGTATTACTCAAGGCCTTATATTAAGACCCATACGGAAAATTCCTTCCAAAATTTATCTTTGCCTAAGTATTGTTGTCGTTTTTTTTTTTTTCCTCATGACATGGTAAAATGCACTTCCATAAGATCAGTTCTATATAAGTTTCTGAGACTGCAAATCTTGAGTGGAATCTCATCTTTTCTCTGAGGAGTATCTGGCAGATTTGAACTTTTGACTTTGTAGTTAGCAGCTCAACATCTGGCCCACAGCAACACCAGGGCTTCTTGATGACATGGTACACCCTGGGAATTTTGTTGTTTCAGAGTATTGGCCAGAAGGAAGTTAGGATGCTCAGAACTAGATTTTCTTTTATACAGCAGCTTGATTCTTTATTTGCTTTTTATTTAGCATATTTTTGCTTTTCTCCCTTTTAAGAAATTTAAAAGATATGGAAACATACACAAAAGGATATAATAAGTACTGTTATTTCCAACTCCCCTAAATTAGCATGTTAATGTTTTCTTGTATTGATCTTTTTAAAAAAACCTTACCATCTTAGCCAATGTCCCTACCCCTCAGTCACTCCAGCCCCACTCTCCTTTTGTATCCCCAGGGTCAGTCACTAAGCTAAATTTCTTGAATATTTCGCGACCCATTTTCTGTACTTTTGCAAAAAAAATGTCCACTTATAAAAAATATTCTTCTGTGACTAAAATGTACATAAGTGGTATACTATTTATAGTGATGTTTGTGTTGAAATCGACTAGTGCAGGCATATATTGATCTAGTTGATTCCTTTCAATGGTTGTGTAGCAAGCTGTTACACAAATAAACCACACTTAATTTATCCCTTTTCCCAACAATAATACTATGAACATCCCTTTACATGTTCTTTCTATATGTCTGCAAGAATTTCCCCAGATGTTTCACTCTATACCCAGGCAGGACTCTCTCCATACTGTAGCAAGGGAGTGTCTGAGTTATGGTCTCTCTCTTTACTATGTGTCTTCTCTTTTATTCCATGTTAAAAGATTTTGCTTCTCTGTTATCTTCAAATTTGTTATAAACCCTTCACTTCCTTTTTAGACTTGATTAAAGCTTTGAAAGATATTGTAAAACAGACACATAAAGAAGGAGAAAATGAGTATGCCTCCTGCTCTGTTTTCTGAAGGGTCTAGTCACAGAGACTTTGGAAACAGAAAGTCCTTTGTCTTTTGCCATAAGCTTATTGTTTGAGGGGAAAACCAAAAGGAACATGAAATAAAAGCATTTTCAAAGCAGGACATTGCATTCCTAAAATTGCAAAAGGAGTAACAAAAGTACCAGTTGAAGAACTAAACATTAGTATGAAAGACTTCTGCAGATAACAGTTTTAATTAAAAAAATCTTTAGTTCTAATTTCTTTCTGTCTCTTTATTTTTATTTTATTATTTTGACTTTATTTTTTTTCTTTTTAAATTTATTTAATGATTTTATTGGGGGCTCATACATCGCTTTTCACCATACATAGTTCAATACATAGTTAATTGGCTGATTAAAGAGATGTTGGGACAGCCATCTGCAGCCCCGTTTATCACCATCCTTAGATCAGTTCACTGGCATGTCCTCTCTCTTCTGTCCTTTTTCTGCAATAGAGAGCTTCCATATCTCAATTCAGCCTTCACCTCTTCATTCCAAGAGTATCAAAGAGTTTTTCCCAAAGCCTGGCCATTTCTAGAAGCCAATCCAAGAACTTATTGCATTGGCTAGTGAGGCCTTTGGCTGAAAACAGAGCAGAATCTATCTCATTTGGATTCAACCATAAGGAATATCTATTATTTCATAGACATTCCAAGGCAGGGAAGTTCTGGAGTAGGTCATGCATTGACATGGTAACATCAACAAAGAGTACCATCCATGCAAAATTTTAATTATGTATGTATATATATAAATAATGATATATATATATATAAATTTCCAGAAACCATTCCACAACTTCTCCTGAATCTCACTGATTAGAACCACACCAGTACATGCAAATAGCAAACTGCTTATTGGCAAGGAGAACAAAACTACAAGATTCTCAACCAGCTGTTAATCAATGTACAAGGATGGAGTGCTGGCATTGGATACATTGGGTTTATGGCTTCAAAACTGAAATTTCACACAGCCAAGGATTTCAGTATCCTTCACCTTTAGACTACCTTAAATAAATCACTGTTTATCAAGAGATGAGCATGGGGCAGGAGGACCTTCACACTCTAGAAGTATGTGCTGGTATGCAACATGTAGATGGCTACTTTTAAAGTGTTGCTCTTGGGCTGAGCCCTGGTGGTGTAGTGGTTGTGCGCGGGACTGTGGCCCATTGGGTTGGAGGTTCAAATCCAGCAGCAGCTCTCCAGGAGCAAGGCTGGGCCTCCTACTTCCACCACCAGAATGCAGTGATGCCCCTCCCCCCCCAAAGTGTTGTTCTTAGGTGTCTTTTAGTGGTTTACAACTCATAGCACCCTACATAAAATGGAATGAAACACGACCTGGTACAGGACCAACCTCACAATTGAGCTCATTTTGCAGGCACTGTGTCAACCCATCTTGTCCAGAATATCATCCTTCTCCTGAGACTGTTCTCTCCTGATAATATGCCCAAAGTACATGAGATGAAGTCTTGCCCTTTTTACCTCTAGAATATTCTGACTCTACTTCTTCCAAGATAGATCTATCTGTTCTTTGGGCAGTCCATGGTACTTTCAATATTCTTCACCAGCACCATAGTTCAAATGCTTTGAACTTTTTCTTCCTCAGACTTCCTTATTCAATGTCCAGCTTTTACATGTATATAAGGCAATTGAAAATACCATGGCTTGGGTCAGGTACACCTTAGTCCTCAAAATAACATCTGTGCCTTTGAACACTTTAAAGAGTGGCCCTGCCAGAACATTTACCCAAATGGATCATTTGATCTCTTGGTTGCTTCTTCCATGAGCATTGACTGTGGATCTGAGAAAGATAAACTCTTTGGCAACTTCAGACATTTCTGCATTTATCATGATGTTACCCACTAGTCCAATTGTGAGGGTATTGGTTTTCTTTGCAAGAGGTTGTAATCCATGTGGAAAGCTGCAGCAATTAATCTTCATCAGCAAGTGCTTCAAGTCCTCCTCACGTTCAGCAAGCCAAACTATGTCAACTGCATATCACGGGTTATTAATAAGGATTCCTCCACACCTGATGCCACACTCTTCTTCATATCCCACAACTACTGTGGTTATCTGCTCCACACTGAACTACGGTGAGAGAACATAACCCTGATGCACATCTTTCCCTATTTTCAACCCTTGTTCTGTTCACACCACTGTCTCTTGGTTCAAGGACAGGTTTTGCATGAAGACAAGGAAGTGTGCTGAAATTCTCACTCTTCTTAAGACTATCCATCATCTGTTATGATTGACACAGTCAAATGCCTTTTTATAATCAACAAAGCACAAGTAAACATCTTGCTTGGCTCTTAGCCAAGATTCATCTAAGACCAGCAATAATATCCCTTGTTCCCAAGCCTGATTTTAGCTGCTGAAATTGAAATTTTCCACCATTTCTTCCCACAGGTAGAGTCACATTGATTTCTGTGTTTTCCATCTGGAGACGTCAACATATATATGCATCTTTTGTGTGGTTGAAAGGTTCTTTACTATGAACTATTTGTTGGTCTTGTGAAATTCTATCATGCAATCTCAATCTTCATTTGTTTCACCAATATCATATTTTCCCAACTACTATTTCTTCCTCTTTGTTTCCAACTTTTACATTCCAATAACTAATAATTATTAACGTAAGTAGGTCCACGTTTGAGCAATTTCAAACAGATGGTACTGGTAGAATTTCTTTATAATCTTCATCACAAGCTTTTGTGGTCGGTTCATAAATTTGAATAATCATTGTATTGATTATTTTTTGTATGGGGATAGACATTACAGACAGCATTGTATTTCAAGATAGATCTTGTCCTTTTCACTGATGAATACAATGCCATCCCTCTTCATTGTATTATTTCCAGAATAGTAAATCACATGACTGCATAAGTCAAAAGGCCAATGCTAGTTTATTTCAGCACATCAACACCTAGAATATTGACATACATTCCATTTTGTATTTGATGACTTACAATTTTCCTAGATTCCTAATTTGTATCTCACAGGCTATGATGATGATTACATTTCTGCAACTATTTCTTCTTATTTTGGTTCATCCCCCATAAGCAAAGGAAGGTCCAGCAGGCTCTCCTCCTCCAAGTTTTTACTCTATCTAGTTCACTGTGGCCCACTCTGCTCTCTGAAGCTAGCTCTCCATCAGTCACATTTTGAGTGTCTTCTGACCCAAGGAGTTCATTATTTGGCATTATCTCTGACGATGTTCTGCTTTTGCTCAGTAGGCTTTCAGTAACTGACAATTTGGGTAATTTCTTTGAAGTGGAAAGCCTTTATCTACTTTGTAGTATATTCTCAGTCTGCAAGCTCTGCTGAAACCTGTTCATTTTGGGTCATCCTGCTGGTATTCGAAATACCCATGACATCATTTCCAATAACACAGGAAAGCACAAACTGTACCTTCTAAGTCTATATTAGGACCTATTCACAAAGAGGAGGGTGATAGGATAAGGAGTAGGCAACCAACCCTATCTGCATACTCTGTCCTCTGTGTACCTCCTGCTCCAGAAAGAAGTGAGAAGACTGCATAGTCACTGTAAGGGGCACATCCACATTCCTTTCCTTCTGCTCCATAAACCAGGGAAGAGTAGATACCACCCGAACTTGGTCACATTTGGGAAGGGATCAGTGTCTTCTCAACCTGACTTCTCCAACCTCATTCTAGGTGGTACTAGGAAAATATTTGCCCTCTTTTCTCCCATAGTTAAGATCTCAGAAATCCACAAAGGCAATTCTACACTGTCCTTGAGAGCTGATGATGTCAGAATTGACTAGATGACAGTATGTTTGGTTTGACTTTCCCATGAGTGAAGATTAGCCTGTGATTGTAGTTCGATGGTCTCAGAGCACTGGGGTTAATAGAATAACTATCAGTTGAGAAAGAGGTGTGGATTGGATCCTCACACACAGCTAGGTTTTAGTTTGGATATCCTATACCCAACATTTTAGCTAGGACAAGTCAGTCAACTTCTTTGAACATCAATTTCTCTATTGGTAAGATAAAAACAATATCTCTTTGTCCTGTTCTTAGAACTCAGATGCATAGTTGAGAAGGTAGAGTAAGCCTTCTAGAGATGTGATGTTCCTCTTTCTGCTGGAGAAAATCTCACACACAGCATTATATATTTTTGATAATAAGAATCAAGATCCCACAAGCTCAATTGGTCTACTATAAATAGGGATATGTCAAAAGTATTTTTACTAGAGTTCCAATTCCTATATGCATGGGTTTATGCCAAACAGACTATGTTTAAATATGTCTTCATGACCAGCAATATTGCAGACAAGTTCTCTTGGTAAAGCACTTATCTCCAAGCCAAATATTAACCAGAACCGACCTTGCTTAGCTTTCGAGATCAGATGAGATAGGGCGCATTCAGAGTGGTATAGACTGTAAGGCACTTGTCTTAACCTTGTTTTGATGGCTTCCGAAAGGTCCAATCAAAAAGTGGCTTTTGAGGAGATTGACTGGGCCAGTTACATTCTAAGCAGAGAGGTCCAGATTGGAACATTTTGATGAATGATTCTTGTGATTTCAAAGGGATATTTTCAAAGAGGTATTTCAGAGGGGTGATTTCAAAGGGGGATTACCTTGAAGGGCACAGGGAAGTCATGAGATTTAATATGAAGAAATTTTAAGAAAGTTGAAAACTGCACTGTTGAGTCAAAGGCCAGGAGAGTTGCACCAAGGACGTTCCCCATCACAACATTGTACCTTCTTGTTCTTCAAGAGTAGTAGAGGGTGTCAGAGGTAAGCATTGCTCAGAAACCCTACAGCCTCGATCCTGACCAGTCAGACTTCCTTTGTTTCCTAAACGCCAAGAACTTTTCAAATAAATACAATTTGAGTCCCTCGAGGATGTCAAAACTGCTATACTGACATATGATCAATTAAAGGGAACAGAATTGGTGGGGGGAGGGTTAAGGATATGAACATACTTTTTCAGAGGTATATAGAACCAGGTAGAAAATATGTCAAGAAACAATAACTTGTTTTTCAAAGCTTTCAATGATTTGTATAAATACTTCTTGACTTACTCTTGTCTATCTATCCTGAGTTTGCCTTGATTGTATGCTTATAACCCAGGTATAAACTCTTATCAACACTCTTTTTCAGAGAATAAAGCTTTTGCTGGATTAATGGGCAGCTCAGTTTCAAGAGGTTGCTAAAGGCAGCCTTATTCATTCACTCATCCAACAAAATGTTGAGCACCTGCACATTTCTCATGTAAGGGAGGTGTTCTGCCATAGCTCACATGGCAGAGGAATGAGGGGTGGCATTGATGGAACAGTGCATTGGAAAAGGCTTTAGCACAAAGCTGGACAGTCTTCCTTTACATTGAATAATTCTGAGGTGAGAGCCTGATGAAAATGCAATATCCAGATCACTTCACAAATTCCAGAAGGAAAGAACCAAAGTTGTGTCAAAATGGAGTATCCAAAGCAGACAACCATTTAGAAAATTTCTGGGGCCAGAATATCAACTCAAATGTTGTGCAGAGAGTTGGGGACCATGAGAGAAAAGAGTCACAGTTCAAGATATGGATGGATTCAAAATACATTTGTGAAAAGTGAGGTTTAGTAATAGTTTGCATATGTTTATATTGTATATTATTTAGGTGAGAGAAGATAAGTGGGGTACATGAGTAAATGAGTGTGGAGATTAGAGTTGTAGCTTTTATAATCCAGAGAGTAAACCCAAATTGACCAAACAAATAAAGCTCACACAATTATCTTTGAGTCCATTTTGCTTATGGTGACTCCGTGTTTTGCAGAGCAGAGCTGGGCTCTCTGGGTTTTTTTTCAAAGTTATGACCTTCACGAGCAGATATCCAGGCCTTTCTTCCAAGATACCTCTGGGTTGGTTTAGGCCACCAACATTTTAGTTAATAGTTGAGTGTCCTGTTTAAGAAAACCAAAAGAATCAGGAAGTATATTTTGAGCAAAAATCTTGAGTTACACCAGAGCACTGCTCCTTGACCCCAGTGTCAGCTTGTTCTCACATCAACGAGCTGAAGTTTTGTGAATAAAATATCCAGTACAATAGCATCAACCAACAAGTGCTCTCACCACCAACTTTCCTCCCACTACCAAAGCCAGGGAGGAAGACCAAAACATGATTATCTAGCTACTAGTCCTTGCATACAATGTGCAAGAAGAGTAAGAACAATAAAGTTCTGTGCAAACCGCAGAAGAAGAAATCCACCTTGCAAGTTGCTTTCCTCCAGTTGGAAAGTCAAACAGACTATGCAGGACCATTCTCCTCCAACACTTCATAAGTCCACCTACTCCCCAGGGTCTCCACAGCTTCTGCCTGCATTCGATTTCCTGAACATAACAGTTTCTGAGTCACATTGAAAAGTGACTGTAGCTATATAAAACTAGTAGCAGGAACATGCAATCTGTTGATTTCTTCATGGTGGAGTCTATATATCATTTACACTTCACTTCTCTGTGGGTGGGAAAACTTTTTTCATGGTTTATTTAGTGGGAAGTCATTTTGATCAGCAAGATGAGTAATACTTTACAGCTGTTTGCAATTACTGCCTCTGCATTTCCAGAAGTTTTGACTATCATACAAACTGAAATACCAAATGAGCTGACGCAAGATGGAGAGAGGAGCAATGCATTTTTCATAGGTCCATTCATGTCATGAGAAATTACCCATCATGGTTTTTTGTTGTTGTTCAATTCTACGTTCCTAAATCCAAAGTCACATCTTAAGGATAGACACACCAAGGATTTTATCCAGGAAGGGGCACACAATCCATGAACACTAGGTCTTCTATAACACTTGGGAGTCATCTTGGTCTAGTTCCACCGAGATGTGAGACCAGTTTGGCTAGGGAAATGAACGTACTAGCTTTGTTAATAAAGACTTTAATCAGCACATCTGTTTCTTCCAAACACCCACTGTGAGATCACAATTATTAAATATTTCAATTAGCATGAGAATAAAATGACTTCAATATATTTTTCTTTTTTCTCCAGCCTAAACTCAGTTTAGTAATATATGCAATGGGGGGATTTAGGAGCCTGGAGTAAACTGTAAACGAGATTGGGAAATAGTTTATGGAAGAGAAGAGTTGAGAGGGAAAGAAGGACAAATCTAAATTTTGACTCACTTACTAGCTGTGTGACTTTGGGCAAATTGCTTAATGTAGATAATGATAATAATACAATCTACATAATAGGGTTATTGAGGGAATTAATTCAAGTTATTTCTACAAATACATAGCACAGTGCCTAGCATACAGTCTTCCAAAAAGAGTAGCAACTTTTAATAAGAAATAATTATTCATGATTTTAAGGGCCAAAGCTCATTATATATTATGTGTCCCTCCCTCAACATGTACACACTCAGATGAGGAAGCAAGCCCAGGTGAAGTTAGTTCTGATTGGTTTTGATTTGTCTATTTCTGGATCGGGAGAATCTAGATTCATTCACTTTCACGGAGTCCGTCCTGACTCATAGTGACCCCCTGTGGGTTTCCTAGACCACACCTGTGTATGGAAGTAGAAAGATCAGAATTTCTCTGGTGATGTTGTGGGTTGGTTTCTAACTGCTGGCTATTTAGATCAGGGCCCAACCAATGCATAACCACTACACCACCAGGGAATCAACAGAGTGCTGCACTGTGCTGGCCCTGAGTCACATGCCCATCCGTGGCACAGAGGAAAAAGCAAATCATTGAACTGATTCACCCAGGATAAGCTCAGATAGATCCTCTAGGAAAATATGGATGCTGCTTTGAGAAAAGTTAAAGAGAAGGAGGAAAAAAGAATAGATTATGGATGGAAAAAGCATCACCTCTCCGATAACTGCATTTTTCTTCCCTGACACTCGACCACGTGGTACAGAGGGGGGTGTGGTGGTGGTAAACTGGACCATGGCACCACAATTTATTGGGCAAAAATGGCATGACTGTTCACATTCCCTATTTCAGATGGAGAAGAATTTATGAAACCTGGCTAACTCCAAATACTAGTATGCCAGAGAAAAAGTAATACATATATTATAAAAGAATATTAATAATAGATAACTTCTCTGAGGGGTACTATGCTCTTAGTTTAGCAGAAGAACTTAGATGATCGGCAAGCGATTGATCAATAGGGCAGAGGGTTACAGGCATTCTTGTGATACAGCAAACCCAGGAACTTTTTCTAAGTATCAATGAAGCAACATTTTGGTTTCCAAACGCTGACCCAGGTTCTCGTTTGATGAACTTTGTATTTTCCACTCAAATTTAGCTTCCAGTATTTGAAAATGGAGGTTAATGCCAGGAGAAAACCCAAAGGATAAAGATGGGAAAGGGTTTGTGATTTTTTTTAAACAACACACTTCTTGATAGGCATGTAATTCAAGCACAGGAATGGGAATACTGATGAATGCAAAGTTCTATACAACATCTGAGGCTGGAGAAATGACATGCAAACAGACCAAGATCTGCATTCAGATTTAATTTTTTTCTGAGTTCCTTGGAAATTGTATTCAGTCACAACCAACACGAGCATTTGCTATGTGCCAGGAATTGTGCAGTGCTTCCCCGTGCATGAGCTCATTTAATCCTTCTGAAGGTTCTAGCAAACAGGTAAGAGTCTTTCTTCCCTTCTAAAGATGAAGCACTCAGTGCAAAAAAAAAAAAGTCAATGTCACAAAACTGCTCTGTTGTGGAGTTGGGGGTCTTTATCAGATTCTTCTAACTCCAAGTCCAACTCCTCCTACTACATCCGGTGGGGGGAGAGGGAGTTCCTCATTTACATGCTCTCCATCCACCACACACTTTCAAAAATCATGTATAATTAACTTCTTTCTTTCTTTTAGTAAACCTAAGCATGGACTTGCTCAACATGTGCAACAATTCTTAACATTAATCTTTCCCCTTCCCCAAAAGGCAAACCAACATTGGAGCTAATGTCCAATCATTGCCACTTAGAACCCATGTGGTTTGACTACAGCCTAGTACTCTATATTATACACTAAGCATCAAGTCAGATGAATGGGGAAAAGTAATTAATTTTAGGATGTGGATCTAGTTTGAAGACAATCATAAATAATTACAACTGATATAATTTGGGGTAAGTGACTTCATCTCATTGAGCCCTCTCAGTGGAAAGAAAATAATAATACAATACTTTGCATATAGGCTTATTGTGAGAATTGCTAAGATAATACATATAAAGCACTTAGCACAAGACCTGGCAATAAAAAGCATGTCTTAAATGAGAGTGATATTTTTAAGGGAGAAGAATTATGTCATAATGATTGATATTGAACTCAAGTAAATTCCTTTGTTGGAGAAAAGTGTCCATATGATGTGCTAGTCGGTGAATTCATGGAAGGCTTTGGGTGCAACAGGCAAACCAATGGGTTTGGCTCATCTCTACCCAAAGACTGCATTGAGTCAGAGAAAGAGCTGGAATCCAAACTGAAGCTGCCCAGGTGGGTGGAGTGGTGCTGTTGGAGAATCTCCTCATATCACTGTCATAATGAGAGAAAGCTATTGTAAATGCTATCAATCGGAATTGAGGATGGCAAAACACATGGCCTTTTTCTGTCTAATTCAGTGGAAGGAAGAGGAATTTGATTTGTGCAGTGAATGCGTATGAAATTCCATGAGGATAGCAGGTATTTTCTGAGTCTTTGTGCTGACTCCAGCCCATAGCAACTCAATACAAACAAACAAACAAACATAACCCTCACTACCATCAAGTCATTCCACTTCACAGTAACTCTATGGGAGAGGGTAGACCCATGGCCCTTTCAACGGTAGTGGATATGCCTCGTAGCATTTCCACAACTATGCATTTTCTCAGAAGCAGGCTACCATGTCTTCTTTCCACACAGTGGGCTAGTGGGTTCGAGCTGCCCACTTTTCCATTCAGAGCTAAATGCTTAAACACAGTTCCCCTGAAGTTCTATAACCTTATAAGTGAGCCACATGCTTATGGATCCGCATGGGTTTGTTTGCGCGATTACTGCTCATAACCACCACTGGAAAATCCTTGATTTGAGATGGTTTTTATGAATCAGGGCTCTTGTAATCAAGAAAGTCAAATCCAATCTAAGGGATTAGATAGGTAGTCGCAGTAGACAACAGTTAGCACTACTGTCTGGGCTTCCTCATCAATATTTCATTTATTAATACTAACCTTTGGAGGAAGGAACACACAGCCATTCTCGTGTGGGCTAGTGGGAGCCTGCGGGGTGGTGGTGGTGGCATAGATAATTATTAGACTGCTAATTTCAGTTAAAACTCACCAGTTGCTTCCTGGGAGAGAGCAGGCTGTCTACTCCTATAAAGTTTTAGTGTCAGAAACTCAAAGAAGCAGTTGTGCCCCATCTATAATGTCACTATGAGTTGAAATTGGCTCAACAGTGGGTGTCTGAGAAGACAGTCTTGTTCTCTTTAGATAATGGACGCCATCTAAAGTCTTATTGCCTTGTCCTAAGAAGAAGAAATTGCACTTGATTCCCTTACCAAGGGACAAGGAGGAGGAAGGAAGGAAAGCAAAGCCAGTGGAAGTTGGATTTTAGACTCCATCATTTCCATTTCAGGAGAGCTGGTGTCCCCCACTAGACTGGGGATGGAGGTGCATATGGATATTTCCTAAATAGTGTCTGTCCTTAAAGTGACTGAGGATAAGAAGGGCATAGAGCCAAGAAAAACTCCCAGAAAGAGGGCAGACCTCCAGAACAGGAGGGCGAAACAGCTCCCGCTAGCCTGGGTCCATGCAAGCATGGACCAGAGGCATCTTTATCATGAAGCCTCAGCATCCAGGGATGCTCTCTGAAGGCTGAGCTGCAGTGGAGCACAGTTACTTTCGATGACCTGCTGCAGAACACATTTCTTCGTAGTTCTTTGATGCCCCCACTTTGTGGCAGTCAGCAGACTGTGAAAGTGTGTGAAAGTCAGCAAACGTGTTTGAATATGCCTTAGCAGTGGACTCTGGGATAGTTACCTCACCTCTCTGAGCTTCTGTTTCATAACTCAACATCAACAAAGAGAGTCTGTCTTAAATGGAAGTCATTTTGTGGAGAAGCTAAGACAGCATTTTATAAGGATGTTGGTAGAACTCGATAAGAATTATATATGAAAATATTTCATACAGGAATATTAATGTTATGCAATGTTAATCAATTATCATCTGGAGACAAAGGATTAAGTAGCATAAAAACCCAAACCAGTTGCTGTGGAGTGGGTTTGATTTATGCGGCCTCATGTGTCAGAGTAAGACTGTGCTCGATAGAATTTTCAGAGCTGATAATTTTGAAATCAGATGGCCAGGTCTTTCTGCTGAGCCACTCCAGAGTCGGTTCAAGCCACCCATGTTTCAGTGAGTAGTCAAATGCTTAACTGTTTGCATCAATGCTGCGTCAATACAAGGGATTTAAATCCCAGAGTCAGAAACAGTGGTTTTGCAACCTTGTATATTCTCTCTATAGCTCATTCCTTCGAAGAGGTTATCTAAAAGTTCACATTCATGATCTTTACTGTGCAAATGAAGGCAATGATGCTTAAGATACTGCCAATAGTTGTTATTCTTATAACTGATTTCATAAACAATCACTGAGATTTTAGTATATACCAGAGAACTTGGGATTCAAAGAAGCATAAAATTTAGTTTCGGATCTCAAGAAACTTGCTGCTGATGGAAGGAGCATACACAAATCAACAGGACAAGGTTTGGAAGTAGTCGGTGCGAAGTCTTAGAGGAAGGTAGAAGAGTTCACAGTTCAGCATTGCCTTTGGGGACAAGTGGAAGTCCTCCAGATAGAAGAGATGGGCTATCCTTGTGGGCAGAAAGCAGAACATCATGAGAATGTGTCCATGGAGTAGCGGGCCTCATGGGCAGCCAGGAGGAGGTCAGCCGACAGGGGCACGGAATTGAAGAACAGACAAGAAATGTGCTCTGGGAGCAGAGCACAAAGACTTACTCAGAAATTTGAACCTTTATCTGCCTCTTTTCTCTCAATGCAATCACTTCCCAATATTCTCTGGGACAATTGATTAGCAAAATGGGTGCTTTGTGTCATCCAGTTAAATTTTTCTGCTGGAGGAGTCTCCAGATTTCTGAAAGGATGGACATTTGTTCACAAAGTGATTGGAGCCTCCCAAAGTGTCGATGTCCTTGACACAGACATACATAAAGGACAACAACGTCCAGGATCTTTCATGCAGGCTTTTTATAGCACAAAGGCTGCAAGGTTATAGGGGTTCGATCACTGACCCCAGATAATGCTCCAATTCATTCATTCATTCACTGGTCCTGTAAGCATGTCCCTGTCTTTCTGCCAGACTCAATCACAGCTCAGCCTGATGGCGGGGCCGGCATCCCCCTTCCCCCAGCTGCCTAGCTGCTTCATAATCACCAAGCAGTGGCACCTCACCCTGTCCCATTAGAAAGGCGTGCTCAGCCTGCTTGTTGGGCATGTTGATGCAAGCTTGGGAAGGAAAACATAATTCACTTTTGCCAGTGACAGAAATGTTAACACTTACTTGAAATAGCTGATAATCTGACACAGGAGAGTTAAAGGATTACTGTATTTCATTTGGCTAATAAGAAAAGCTGTTTAAAAGCTATATTAAAAAGACTTAATGTATGGTGACTGAGCATTGCTTTAATGTATTCTGTGTCATCAACTATTAGAATACAGCCCTCACCCTCTCTTCTTCTGTTACCAGAGAGTTCTGCCTCTGTTCTCTGGGCAGAGATAATAGAAAGCAACATCCCCTCACAGAGGAGCTTCTGAGGAAACAAGCATGTGACAACAATTTATTGAGTACCTACTGTGTTCCAGGCACCATGCCATGAAATGGTCTCGAGGGCTGAAGGAGACATGGTCCCTGACCTCCAGATAGTGGCATGTGCATTGAAAGAGTTGATTGGAGAAGACAGTAGACAAAATATTTAGAAAACACTGATATTAGTTGATGTGTGAAATCATCTTTCACAACCCTTATTTGCTAGACAAGGAAGTCCAACCCAACGCCTTAAATGATTTGATGAGGGGACATAGACTAATTTGTAGCAAATTCTGAGCTCTTGTGTCTCATTTTCTGTGGTTTCATTTTGCCTGGGGACGGAGGACCAATAATCTTTCTTTAGGGCAGCAAATCTGCCCCACCTGAAGAACTGTGTCTACATGGTGGGAGAGAGTTGACAGTGGTTTCTAAGGGCTGTGACTCCCAACCAGACACACCATGGTTGACCACGTTGAAAGAGTGAGCACATTTGTATGAGTCTGTCAGCACGCAGTGTATTTAGACTGAGTGTGGTGATTGGTCCTGTGAAGGGTCAGCCTATAGCCTCCCAGAGGAGGTTTTGTGCTATGTAAAAAAGGGTCAGAGTTTGCCTCCAGAGAGCTGTTCTCCCTGGTTCTACTGGATAATCTGCCTTTTCGGTGGTTACTTGACCACCATCCTCTACCCACCTACCCACACCTGTGGATCTCTACTGCACTCTCTTGTTGTGAACTATCGCTACTAAGGCAGCTCTAAAAGCATGCAGTACTTTAATGGTTACACTATCACTGTAAACTTCATAGGGGTGAAAGAGATCAGAACTGGTGCAAAAAAGGTGCAGACTGAGGCACACAAGCTCTATGGAAAAACCCAGTCACCTGGCCCCCCCTGCCTGCGCTTCCTCACTTGCTTTATCATCCTTAATCCCACAGCTGGTGCAGTCTCTGGATCTACACAATTGACAGCATCACTTCTATAGATGGTTTTGAGGCATCTTAGTGAGAGGATTTCCTCAAGCAAGTAATAGAAAAAGAAACACCCAAAAGCATCATAAAGCACCTCCGTAGAGACACATGGAGGTCTACTTCTGAATACCCAGCCAGCAAAAATCTCATGGGGCCACTTCTGCTCGGCCACACGTAGAATTGCCACGAGTTGGAATCAACCCAAGGACAACTGGTAAAACATCCCAGCCCCGTGCCCTGCCCCCTCCCCCAAGAAAAAAGCAAAACCATAAGGCAAAAGTCAAACCCACTGCCTTCTAATAGATTCTGACTCATAAGAAAGCTAGAAGGTGGAGTCCAATGGGGGTGGACAACATGCCATTCTGTTCATCACTGGAGTCCCAGTCCTAGTACGAACAGCAAGTGCTGCTTTCTTGTCACATGAAGGGGACAGTTGGTCAATCCAGAGGAATAAGACAGTTACTTTTTACTTACAGATGAAGTTCATCGAGTCTACTACCCCCACAACTAGCTAGGCTCTGTGCACAATGAAAATGTGCAGCTCCTGTTCAGAATGTAGGGGATATGTGCTAATAATGTTACAAAAATGTAAAACTTTAAAAGATTTCTTTAAAGGTTTTTCACAATGTGTCATAATGATCTTGATCTTGATTAGATATTTGTTTAATGTCATTGGAAGCTAACAAACCAGCACTTCAGCTCCTATTTCAGGAAGAAAACTAGAACTGAAAGGAAACTGTGGGTTTCCCTGTCTTGCTTTTTTTCTACTCTATCATAATTTTCAGCCTAATTGATGGGCAAATAAAGGGATGTAAGTGAGGGGATGATGAGCTTTTTGGTCATTTGTTACAACATCACAGCACTCTGTGCCCCAAGCATGTTCAGGTTTGAACAGAAATTTTGACATAGAAGAAAAAGGAAATTATTTCTGTGGAGCTGAGTGCTACTGCATACCGAGCTGTAGGTGGACTATTCTTACTTCTGATATCAATGAACTCCCAATTCATCCGAGTTCACTGAACTCTGCTTCTGGGTCACCACACGTGCTCTATGTACAGGGTAGCAAGGAAGGGAGGATACCTATTTCTTCTTGTTTCCTCCATTCATACATGTGCTCCATTGTCTCATACACAAAAGTATACATTCAAAGATCACACTTCTAAGACTTTTGAAGTGGTGACACAGAGCATTAAATGCACATGAAGCGATCTTTGAGATAGTGACTCCAGGTAGTGACCAGTGTCACTGGGAAAAGTTCTGATCCAACCAGACCACTCAAATATAAAGCAGAGCACACAGGAAACTAACAGTAACCATTGCTGAAACCTCTAAGTATAACTCAAGCAACGTTTCATTTCTCCAACAAATTTTTATTGCCTGCCTATGAGGACCCATGTATTTGAAGTGTGGTGCTGGAGAAGACCGTTGCAAGTTCCATGAATTGTCAAAAGGACGAAATGATCTGTACTGGAAGAGATAAGATCAAAGTGCTCCTTAGAGGCAAGAATGGCAGACTTTGTCTTACATACTTTGGACATGTCAACAAGGCCAGTCCCTATAGAAGGACCTCATATAGGGATGGGTAGGGAAAAAGAGGAAGACCCCCGATGGGATGAATGGACACAGGGCTGCATGGGAACAGTTGTGAGGGTGGCACAGGGCCATGCAGCATTTCATTCTGTTGTGCATAGGATCACAATGGGTCAGAGCCAACTCAAGGGCACCTAATGATAGCTACATGATTTTCCAGAATTCTACCTTCTCCTTGCCCACTTTTAATATACAGGTAGTTTCTAAGTTCCAAATATCTGACTTGCTTACAAGTCATAGTTAGTAAACAACTCTGGTAAAGCCTATTACATTTAAATATAAGGGACATAATAATGTGTACATGCTATTTTGCAATGTGTACCAGAACATTGTTATGTTTGTTTTATTTTTATTGTTTTAGTGTATCTGGATGTGTTTAACGTCTTTTATGAGAGAAAGGTACTGTACACCATTAGTAAAACAAAGCTTTGACTAACTGACATTAGATATGAACTGTATCTAATTTACATACAAATTAAACTTAAATGACAGATTTAGGAATGGAATTAGTTTATAATCTGGGGGGGGGGTACCTGTAAGTTTGTTTTCATTTTACTCATTGCATGTTAAAAGTAAATTGCAAGCAAATCTATGCCATTATTATAAATTCCATACCTTAAGAGTCTGAATGAATGATACGTTACTATTGAGTCAGAATTTCCCCAGTGATGAATTTTGGGATTTGGAAATATCTGTGATGAGAGAATTTGTTTTTAAGGCACTGAAGATCTTCACGGAGAAAATAGAATTATTAGGGCCTGTGGCAGTCATGTGCTTATGTTAATTTTATGATTAAAATGTAGGGGTGGAGTCTGGCCTATTAATCTGGAAACAGCCATTGAGAAACTGATGAGGCCTCTGTGTGGGCATGGCTTTCACCTGAGACTCCTGGGAAATCTCGCGATATTTCCATCGTGAAGATGAGAAGCTATCTTCCCCAGTTGTTGGGAGTTAGTTTCAGAGATAATTAATCACGGACAAGACAAGCTGGCAGCGTTCGAGAAGCTGGAGCAGCTGGCGGAGAGACCACTCAACTTTGCCCTGATGGAGGCAGACCTCTGAAGCTGGGGTGGCCACATGGAGACCTCTGCCAGCGATGAGTTGCTTCTGCTGTTGATTGACCCTGAGACCTGGAGGCGAGGTGCCCTGCCAGCTCCGGGATTCTGCACCCACTGACCTGTGACTTCGTGAGTCAGAAGAAGACTTTATAGACTGATTTTGGGCATATGGGTTAATATCAGACTTATGACTTTGGATTGGATGGGTCTGGGATGCTTTCTCCATGTCCCATTCCTTTTGTTTATAAACCTTTTCCTTACACCTATATGCGTGTCTCTGAAGTTTGTTCCTCTAGTCTACCTGGAATAACACAGGGCCATAGTCAGAAATATCCTAAGGTAAGTTCTTACAAATGCCTTCGTATGAAAAAACAAACTAAATCATAAAAACAAGCACCAGATATAATCACTCAATAACTTTTCCACCCAATTTAGTAATACATGATACTACATGATACAATTATTCTCTTTACATTATCTAGCTCCACCATTTCCCAAAGAGGACTGTTTTGCTTCCTTAAAGGTAATATGCAGGGTAACGTTGTTAGGTGTCTTTCTCGGTCTCTGGGAGAAAGATGGGACTTTTTATTCCCCCTGAGTATTGTAGTCTAGGAAACCCACAAGGTCAGGTCTACCCCACCCTGTCTTCTAAGGCCGCTATGAATTGGCACTGATTCCATGGCAGTGAGTTTGGTTTATTTGGTTTGGTTCCCTTTCTCTAACCTCTGGACCAATTGACCTTTCTGGCTGAGAGCTCCTGTTACAGAAGCGGAGAAGAGTGACGCGGATGCACCTCCCTCGGGGGCAGTGAGGACTCCACTCTTCCTGTGTGGTGTCTGGGCTTCTAGGGCGCAGGCTCCCACCATGACTGACTTGACAAAGAACTAGCCAAATAAACATGTGCACACACACCCATTAACTTGGAGGAAGCCAAACTCAGACACACCTCGTGGAACTGCACTGAATGGAGTAAAACCCCCTAAGACTTTGAAGGCTGAGATTTGAGGGAGGCAATTTGCCTGGTATCTCTTCAGCAGTACCTCTGGATGGTTCCAACTGCCAATCTTGATGCCATTAGCACTGTCCAAGGATTCCCCTGCTGCTGCCCGCCCCCTGTAAAACACAGAGGGACTCCCTCCTCGGAGAGAGGTGCAGTTGTAAGGCTGGAATGCATTTCCTTCATCTTCCCCAATCTTCCCCAAGGCTGCTGTGTAAAATCTCCTTTTTCTCTGCCATCTGTTTTACCTACCCTTTCTATTCCCAAGCCCTGTTTGTCTCTTTAAAATTATCCCTAATGTGACAGGCTTGCCATTCATGTGTACAGGTAAAAAGTTACTAAAATGGTTTATGGAAGTAAATTTGTGTACAATGGAGTTTCTCTTCAGGGAGATTTTCAATTACTGGGGATGACTGTATGAGTCCCCCCTTTTTTTGGTATGGAAGGAGAATGGGTTTGGAGTAAGAGGACTCAAGCTCGAATTTCAGCTCTCCCTTTTTGACTGGGGGAAGTACACATACAACCTCTCTGAACCTCAGCTTTCCCAAAGCTGTGGGTCCCCAGATGAAGATGATAACATGGATCAATCTTGCAGGAACATGCGGACTCCAAGAAGCCACTGACAAAAATGTATAAACAGGAAGGTACCACTTATGTAAAAGTATGTGTGTATTTTTACATATGTTTAAGATCTACATAAAGAAAAGGGTATTTTCAGCAAAACGGTGGCTGACTTTGAAAGATTTTTAAAAGAATCCTTTTATCTTCCTATGTTATTTGGATTTTTAATTAATTATTTATTAGAGGGAGTGGGAAAATGTTTCCACCTTAAATTGAATCTTTTGATGATCTTCCAAAAGAAAAAGGAAATGCACATTTATGGGTGTGGCGATATATATATATATATATATATATATATATATATATCTGTATGTGTATGTATCCCGTTTAAAATAGCTGCAATCTGGCAAAAATCTTCTAAATGGGCATTGTACTGTGTTACTTATGCCCATTGTTTAATGTCATCCTGAAAACATTTCAAAATCTGCTGTTACTCTTACCTTAGCATGATGCATCATTCATAATAAGTACCTGGTAAATGCTAGTTTTCCTTCTTGCTTTAAGCTATAAGGTTTCTTGGACTTTTCCTTATTATACTTCTATCTCCAGATGAAGAAGCAAGGACTGCTCTGTTTTTAGTACTGTGGGACATTGAATATTCTATTAAACAAGTTTGGGGATGATAACGAGTTACAGGCAGATATTCCACATTTAATTTTGCAGGGTGGTGGGGAGAGGCTGTTCTATGTTCATAGACATTTCAACTCGAATTTCTTTCTCTACAAATTTAATCACTTTTATACTTGTTTAAATTACTGCTCTAGCCTGCTTTGTAACCAAGACAAAATATCCACTCCTAATGGATGCACATTATCCATTGTTATCTTTTGCTATATAAATATTAACTAGGCTGTTTTCTAGACCCAGAAACAATTCACTTTTTTTATAAACTGTGTCTCTTGCACTCTTCCAAGCATTAATTATCCAACTTTTAGACTCTGTAGTTATTCATAGGCAGGACCCATCAGCTGCTAGTAAGCGCTCTGTGCAATTTCCCACTCACTTTTGTAGTTCGAGGTTTTCCATTCTGTTGCATGGAAAGTCTTTTCTGCCAGAGCATAAGTGAACACTTTTCAGCTTTGCTCTGCAGGGGAGAGACAGTTCCAAGAAGGGCAGTGTCTTAGACTGGGTTCTCTAGAAGAGCAAGCCAAGTGAATTGTAAATATATATAAGGATAGACACAATTTCAAGTAAATGGTTGATGCAGTGGTGGAGGCTGGTAAGGTCTAAATCCATGGAACAGGTATTAGACTGGAAGCCTCTCCTAATGGCTGTGCTTGCAAAGGTCATCAAATCCCAAGCCAGCATGTCAGAGAGCTAACTATTTTTTCCCATCACAAGAAGTAGAAGTCAAAGGATTATGAGTCAGTTTCAAGACAGAGGATAATCTTTTCCAGAACAGTCACATATGAGGAGGCTCCCCCACACCACCAAAAAACTGAGTTTTTTTCAATGCTATGCATTAATTCTATTTTTAAGGAACAACCTTATCACCTTCAAAGAACTCTCCAATACACTTAATACATTTGTTAAATCTACAATTCCTGTCTTGGAAACATTTTTCACACTCATCGGTTTGGATGACTGATAGTACCTCCCTTGTTTTTTCTCTTCATCTCTTCTGTATCATCAAATCTCTGTCCTTTCAAGTCCCTCTTCATTTGTGAAAAGAAAAAGAAGCTGCATGGAGTGAGATCAGGTGAGGAAGGTACATGGGGCAAGAGGGGCATATTGGTTTTTCAAAAAACTGGCACACTGAGATGGCTGCGTGAATAGGCGCATTATCAAGGTGGCAAACCCAGACTTTCATCTGCCACAAATCAGGACTTTTTGGTCACATATTGTTATACAATCTTTTCAGAACCTCTAAATAGAAAGCTGGATGAACAGTCTGGCCTGGTGGATTGAACTCCAAATGCACTATCCTCTTCACATTAAAAACCAAAACCAAAACAAAACAAAACCCCCCAAAAAACAAATAAGCTTTGATTTCACTTGACAGGTTTTTTTTGGGGGAGAGAGGGTGAGGTGACAATGGTATCTTCCACTGACTTGATTGATATTTGGTTTCGGGGTTATAAGAATAGCACCGCATATCCTCACCAGTAAAGACCTTGGGGAAAAAGTCCAAGTCTCTTCAGTGCTGTTCTTTCAAAGCACAACATGTTTCCAGTGGACACTTTTCCTTAGTCAGTCAGAACCTGAGGCAAAAATTTTGCAGTGATCCTACTTATTACCAAATCTTCCAGTAAAATTTGCTGAACTGAGCTCCAAGAAAGTTGAGATAAATTCCTTATCTCTTCAAAGATGCATAGTCAGTCTTTGAACACAAGTACATGAATTACGTTGACATTTTTGTTTCTTTGGGCAATTGACAGATGTCCATAATGAGGTTTGTCATCAATTGACATTTCATTTTTGTGAAATGAAGACAATGCTCATGAACTTGAGTTTTTCCAATAGCACTGCCTTGCATGTTGTGTTCAACATCAATCACAACAGTTTCTTTGGTATTTTTCCTGAACAGGAAACAAAATTTCATAGCTGTTTTTTAAATTGGTTATCACAAGAAAAATGAGGTTCTAGGGAAGGTACTTTTATGAAAAATTTGACTGTGACCAGAGAGAACCTTCCCAGGCAATGCCACTGGCTTCACTAACTCAGAGCAAGTTGCTGGATGCTTGCCTAGCAGGAAAAATGCACACTATAAAAGCTCTATTCAGCAAAGCGTCTCTCTCTCTCTCTCTCTCTCTCTCTCTCTCTCTCTGTGTGTGCATGTTGGTTTTTTAGATATTCTCTCATATTTTGCCTATAAGTTACACTGCCAAGGAAACAATAGCTCCTTAAACTGATTGACTGTTTCTAGAAGTCATAAAATAGAGGTTGCTTACATAATTATTTGTCAAACTACTGAGAATTTATAGCCTAGCTAAATTGACACAAAATGTTAACCGTGATAGTCTATGATTTGTCAATTTGGCACTTGTCCACTTCACAAATAATCTCCAAATAAACGCAAAAATAAGGTCATGTGTGTGTCTGATAGGATATAACTAACATAGTAGGGATGTTACTTGGAGCACTAACATGCACCTGACCCCAGGCATGGTAATTTCAATCAGCTCATATGCACATGAAAGTTGGGTGTTGAATAAGAAAGACTGAAGAAGAATGGACGCATTTGAATTATGGTGCTGGTGGCTTCTCTAGGACCACGAACTCCCAAAAACCTTCTATCTTGGAAGAAATACATCCAGAATGCCCCTTAGAGGCAAAAATAGTGATGCTTCACCAATGTACTTCAGACATG